>JACEFZ010007781.1:195000-210000 GCA_014155875.1 Cepaea nemoralis
TTGCTTAGCAGATAGTCCGTTTTATCAGAAAGCCTCTATAATAATCAACTGGTAAAACACACGGTTTTATTTTGTGACAAGTAGTAGTAGTAGTAGTAGTAGTAGTAGTAGTAGTAGCAGTAGTAGTAGTAGTAGTAGTAGTAGTAGTAGTAGTAGTAGTAGTAGTAGTAGTAGTAGTAGTAGTAGTAGTAGTAGTAGTAGTAGTAGAAGCAGCAGCAGTAGTAGTAGTAGTAGTAGTAGTAGTAGTAGTAGTAGTAGTAGTAGTAGTAGTAGTAGTAGTAGTAGAAGTAGTAGCAGCAGCAGCAGCAGCAGCAGTAGTAGTAGTAGTAGTAGTAGTAGTAGTAGTAGTAGTAGTAGTAGTAGTAGTAGTAGTAGTAGTAGTAGTAGTAGTAGTAGTAGTAGCAGTAGTAGTAGTAGTAGTAGTAGTAGTAGTTGTTGTTGTTGTTGTTGTGTTTGTTGTTGTTGTGGTAGAAGAAGAAGAAGAAGAAGAAGAAGAAGAAGAAGAAGAAGAAGAAGAAGAAGAAGAAGAAGAAGAAGAAGAAGAAGAAGAAGAAGAAGTGCCGTCTCCTACCCCGACCTACAGGGTCGTGAGTTTCCACTCTGTTGACCCTTGCTCCAAGTCTGGCACGTCTTTGTTTAGTTGACACGTCACCATAAATTAAGCCTCGTGTTGGCGACGGAGGTATCTCAGCGTGTTCCCTTGGATCTGATAGGGTGGGAAACTTTGAAAGGTGGTGATGTATTACTTCCACTTCCTGTCAGTTTACAATACGTGCAGTTGTGCCGAAGCTCTATGGTCATTTCCCAGTTCGACCCCTAATAAATTGATCACCAAGAAATGTTTTGAGAAGTAAATTCGGAAGGCGTGATACTGACCACATCACACACCGATTGTGGAATGGTCTATACAAATACAGTAAAACCTCGGTTTTCGTCGATAATCCGTCCGAAAACAATCGGCGAAATACGAAGCCGACGAAAACCGAGACAATTATTTCCATATGAATCAATGTAAATCCGATTAATTCGTTCCAAGACACTCCAAAATACACACCAAAACATATGTTATAGAGAATAAATTTAGTGTTTAATACTATTTTTCGGCCCCAGACTTGTCCGAAATCGCGCCTTGCCTAGTAACACTGTGTGTGCCAGGGCACCTCTTGAATTTTTCAAACCATCCTCTGCTGGCTTTAAAATCCATAAGTACACTAGCACCGTCGCATGCGTTTTCTTAATGATATCGGCATACAACAGTCTGGAATTTTCACATAAGATTGCCCCCGAAACAGAATCGCCATCTCACTGTTTTTGATTTATCCAAGTTAATAATAACTGTTCGACATCTTCAGTTGTTTGCGATCTCTGTTTCGTTAGCACACTCACGCCTCTCGCTACATTAACCTCAATTTATTGTTTCATTTTTCGCCACAGCAGAATTTATCGTGGATGACGACTTCCCGTACATGCTGCTGATTTCAGCAATCTTATTGTCGCTCTCGTACTTTTCAATGATTTCCTTCTTCCACTCTATCGTCTTCCTGCCCTCTCTTCGAGGAGCTGCTGGCTCTAGAAACTTTCTTTGGTCCCATGATGGAGCTAATAGGAAAGGGTTAACTTATTAGCAAGTGATGCTCACACAATGAAAAACAACACCAAACGGAACAGAAGAGCGCGTGGGTCCCTGTGTTTTCGCAAAACTAGCAGCGTGGTCACGTTGGCATGCCGACGAAATCCGAGACAAATATTTCGCGGGGAAAAAATCGACGAAAACCGAAACCGATGATAACCGAAGGCAACGAAAACCGAGTTTTGCTGTATGCGCGTAGCACCATATGCCCATATACTTAAGGAGTATTATTATGCTACTGTTATCACTCAGTATGTTTGTTAATGGGTGCTTTATTTGCTACTGTTATCACTCAATATGGTTGTTAATGGGTGCGTTGGGCATTCATAGTCTACAGATGTTGAACCTCTTTATCTTCATCATCATCTCCATCTCCATCAAGTGTCTTGCCAACTGGCCTGGCGATCATGCCTCTCAATACCTTATGATCTCTAGCGGCAGGTTTGAACCCCTTAAGGTAGTTAAGGTCGGAGTCGATTCCGGTGTGTGCGGATGACAGTTGTTGTGAAGAAACTGTTGGCAATGGACATTATGTGTGTGTGTGTGTGTGTGTGTGTGTGTGTGTGTGTGTGTTATCAATGATAACCACATCCCTTGCTGTGGTGGTCTAGCCTCAACCAGACACTGTGAGCTGTGTGTGGGTAGGTGTATGTGGGTAATTGTGTGTGGGTAGGAGTGTGTGTGGGTAGGTATGTGTGTGGGTAGGTGTGTGTGGGTAGATGTATGTAGAAAAGTGTGTGTGGGTAGGTGTATGTGGGTAAGTGTGGGTGGGTAGGAGTTTGTGGGTAGGTGTGTGTGTGTGTGTGGGTAGGGGATTTTGTGTGGTTAGGTGTTTGTGGGTATGTGTGTTGGTAGGTGTGTGTGTGTGTGTGTGTGTGTGGGCAGATATGTGTGGATAGGTGTGTGGGTAGATGTTTGTGTGGGTAGGTGTGTGTGTATGTGTGTGGGTATGTGTGTGCGTGGGTAGGTGTGTGTGTGGGTATCTGTTTGTGTGGATAAGAATATGTTGGTAGGTGTGTGTGGGTAGGAGTGTGTGTGTAGGTGTATGTGTGTGTGGATAGGAATGTGTTGGTAGGTATGTGGGGTAGGTGTGTGTTGTTAAGTTTGTGTGTATGTGTGTTTTGGAATAAATGTGAGAATATGGTAAACAGATAATAATGTGGACAGCTGCAGCTATCACAACAATCACTCATCAAAACCATCAGAAGTAGTCATGAACTTTCAGGCACATACTCACAGAATTGGCAATTTACAGAACCGTGCTATACTAGTAATACATAAATGGTGCTAGCCCCATATTTGTATAGAACAGTCTGCGCTAGATGAGTGATGTGATAAATATCACGCTGGAAACAAAGTGTATGTAATAAAATATAAATCAGATCATTCAGGCCCCAGAAAGATGTTGCACATTACCAACTGGGCTGAAGTCAACGGGTAGCAATCTTCAGATTCCTCACAGGACATAACTGACTGAATTACCGAACAGCTAAAGAAAGCAGATACTCATTAATGTAACTGTGGAACTGGTAAAGAATGTCAGGTCTCAGTCAGATATGACTGAGCTACCGTAAAGCGGTTTATAAATATTTGCTTTCTGTTACCGCCGAATGTTGGGTAGCTCACTAATCACAACATCCCACATTCTGCCAACGACTTCGGGCGGAGAAGCACAATTGGGCTAGTACAAACGTGATGCTTGTCTGAGGAAATGCATCACCCTAAAGACTAAATGTCATGGCAGGGCAGACCAGGCACTAAACCTTGCTCGCCACCTGGTCTATGAACGAAGCTCTGACAGACGGACGGTTTGAGTATTCCTTTGCTGATCCGGCAGCTTCTGCAGCTGGTCTTGTTCCAGATGTATATGCAGTTCCAACACAGACCACCGAGGACAGATGTAAAAGCATTCCACATGAAACCACAGCTCACAGTGTCACTCCACGCACTTAACTCAGTAGCCTGGCAACGGAACCATGTACTACCCTCAAACATGAGGAAAATGCGTAAGCAAACTGCAACGAGAAGCAAAAACACTCCAAAGGCCTTAACAGTTCAACAGTATCCTTCATTCGGAGAGAAAGTGTTTTAATTCTTCACTCTGATCCTCAGCGTTCAGATTCCCCAATCCCAAATACGGCTTGCATTAATCGGAGGAAGGTTGCTGTTGGGACTTTTCCCAGCGTAGGGTGCCAAAGTGCCATATCCACGTGAGTCTGTCGTTCAGAGCTCCCCTTTCCTTGTTCATCATCACGTGAGTTGCTTTGCATTGTTCTGTCAATCAGTACATACATAGACTGTGTTTTCTTCAGCCTTTAACTGTTTTCAATCTACTTGCGTGGCATCAGGTTTGTCTGTCTCTTCGTTTGGCCCATATTCCGTGACCTGTCTGACATGGAAGATCCTGCCAGTAGCTGCGCTACCGTCGGCATAGTTCTATTGGTCACTGGAACCTTCAAGCCCCTCTACCACTTCAAGGGAAATACACAACACAGGAGGTTCCCCTGTTCCAGCCCAGCAGCGAGTGTGGTGTGTAAGACTCCCCATGGAACAGAAGAGGCCAAAGACCCCATTGTTTTCTGAACGAAAAGTTAACGTTGGTGCCCAACTGGTATGATATCAGGGTTACAACTGGTATGATATAAGGGTTACAACTGGTATGGTATAAGGGTTACAACTGGTATGATATAAGGGTTACAACTGGTATGATATAAGGGTTACAACTGGTATGATATAAGGGTTAAAACCCTCACCTCACCATCAGCGCAGCGGATGTTTATTTAAACGCAAATACATTAAGCCCCTCTGCGATTTTGACGTCTTAGAAAGGAGAAGATACAAGATTGAATTGGGAGACGGCTGGATATGGCTGAGAACCAAAGCTTCCCTGGGGATACAAGTCGGAATACGAACTTAAGAAGACGAGGAAGGCACGCATCGACAACATCGCAAGTGTATTCAGCGGGAGGCTGCGTGCTGAAAGCAAACGTGAACCTGTTGTCAACAATGATTGACGAAGACTACATACATTTTCCAACATAATCGTTCTAAGCTTGTATGTAACTAAACATAATTCAAGCCAAACAAACCACCGACAGCACTCACAAAGCGCGCAAAAGTCCACGGTGTTTTGCACTCGTGTACAGAGCATTAATTTCGACTTAATTTTGTTATTCTACTTCACGTCTTCAGAAATCAACATGCAGTATTTGACATAGTTGTGAAGCTTTGATACCTGAAACAGCCTGTGATAGAGCGTGAAAATGCAGACCCCAATTTGTACAAGCATTGATGGAATGTTAAGTCGTTACTGAGATTCTTTACAGTGTTTACATAAGTATATTAGAAATGAAAGGTGAGGGATTTACAGCATTTCAAACCTACGCAAAAGATTAGTAATATAGTAGGTAGGCGTTTTTGAGCGCTGACGGTGAATGATGTTAATGAAAAGTGGATCTGCAGCAAGAGCACTGTGATATTGTTATGTCATGTCGGGTTATTGAGTGTGTAGACTGGTATGCAATATCTGAATATGTCAATCCTCTATTCCGGATCTCTGACATGCTCATGGGCTTATTTTAGGGGAGACAATGTGATGGTTTACCACCAACTTTCACTTAAATATGGGAGCGTCGGCAACGACCGCTTGTGGCGGAGTAGTACATCTTGCAAGGACCACTTCCCGCAGCGATGGCGAGGGTGCAGTGGGAGGCTCATGCCTTAATACAGGCCTTAATAGAATGAGCCCAAAGGACGAGCTGGATTCCGCTGGGAGCGGGCAGAAGGCTGGATCTGCAAGCTATGAACGCAGCACGAAGAAGGCAACGCGGCTGCAATGACGTCTACTGTCAAGGTCATAGCTAGCCACCAATACAGAGGCGAAGACTGCGGCAAACTGCCAGGGGAAGAAACTGGCTTTTCCAAGGTCAGTCACGGTGCCGTGCCAACGCTGGTAGATGCACCGGGTGCTCAATGTTCGCCCTCTGAGGGTGGAGTGGCTTCTATGGACACTCACACTGAGCGATGTCGACAAGGGAAACGTCTCGATGAATATGCATGACGGGAGAAACAAGTCATGACCCAGACGGGCTCGACCCCTGATAGTGCAAAGAAGGAAAAGGGGCCGAAACGCAGAAAATCCCCCCCCCCCTTCCACCCCTGGCGTGCTTGCTCCCCGGTGGAGTTTTCACCACAGGGAGATTTGTGATTCCGCCTTTAATAGCAGTTTTAAGTTGTCAGGGCAACTGGGTTCCCTGCTCTTCTCAGGTACCGCCAGGAAAAGGTTGGTCTGTTCTTATCGGTTACAGTCCGCACCTATGTGCTTCTGTTCCCTTCAGGTACTGTCAGGACAACCGTGTACTCCGCTCTGCCCAGGATCAGTCAGACAACTGTGTGTTCCCCTCTGCCCAGGATCAGTCAGACAACTGTGTGCTTTGCTTTGTTCAGGTATAGTCAGGACGACTGTGTTTTCTCCCCTACTCAGGTACAATCAGGACAATGTAGTGCTCTGCTCTGTCCCAGAACAGTCTGACATGTGTGCTCCGCTCTGCCTGTGGTAGTGCATCAGTTAATCATACATCTTCGTGAATCATCTTCCTTCTAGGCTTTAGTACGTTCTGTACGAAAACTTTATTGATGGTATCAACTGGCGTTCTTCCGAATGGGATCTTGAACCTTTCCTAAAAACTTGTTGAGTTCCTCGGATCTGGTAGGGTAACCTAGGATAGAAACAACACATATGGTGATAGTACCTAGTCACTGATCCTACCGCTCTGAGTGTAAGCCTATTGCCTTGTAATGATCTTTAGTAACTAAAACTTTGTCATAGAGCAGATTAGCTACCCCAACCTAGGGCCCGAATCAGGGCTATGACAAGGAAAGACCACATACAGAGTGCAAAACACAGCGGGCCCAATTCCCCGTCTCCCAATTATCCATCATTACTCGATTCTTAACTAGTATAGCTTATCACCACTACCCTACTCTATTCTTAACTAGCAGAGCTAATATCACTATTCTACTCTAACTAGTTTTCCACTAACAGTGCTAAGCATCACACTATAGTTTTAACAAGGCTACAGTCTATATTAATTAGAACTAGTAGAACTATATTGACTACCTTATGCAAAACCGCCTCATTCCCGGGATGGCTACTACACTTTGCCATAACGGCACACTGATAGTTAATCTTAAATAAATCTAACACTGTAGAGCTCTCCCACAAACACGTCCATCATAATCCACGGTTTTTGTCAACTCCCCATCTCCAATCAGGGTTTTCTGGCAAACCCCTAAAATTGCTCACGTGATATGGGTGACGTCCTGCAGGTGTTATTTTTTCTCATATCCGCCATTGTCAAGAATCGATTCTCCCTTGCCTTAGTCACTGTCAAAGTTGTCATCACTTGTTTCGACTCCCCAACAAACTAACGAGTTACTGTATGATCCCAACAATAGGTTTCCCCAACAAGCTGCCAATCTCCTCGATGTTCCGGAAACTAAGAATTGACAGATGTACTGTTTACTTCCTTGCTGCAGTACTTCCGTTTCCCTCTGACATGTTTATGACTTGTCAAAGCGATGTATGATTCAGCGCATCTCACTTCCTCTATACATCTGCCACTGTTAATTTTGTCGACAGGTGATGGCCAACATCCGATTGCCACTATGATCCCACGGCTTCCATCTGTATTCAATATGTTGATAAACTGTCAAGGCGATGCCGAGATTCGTCTCCCTCACTTCGAGTGTTTGCCAATCCGTCAACCAGATGTACAAGTACAGCTGTTATTTATTGCCCGACCTGTTTGGGAACACGTTGCAGCCACAACTATGAATGTTTTCTCTGTATTAGTTGAAACACTTGTTGGCTTAGCAGATAGTCCGTTTTATCAGAAAGCCTTATAATAATCAACTGGTAAAACACACGGTTTTATTTTGTGACAAGTGAGTAGTAGTAGTAGTAGTAGTGTAGTAGTTAGTAGCAGTAGTAGTAGTAGTAGTAGTAGTAGTAGTAGTAGTAGTAGTAGTAGTAGTAGTAGTAGTAGTAGTAGTAGTAGTAGTAGTAGTAGAAGCAGCAGCAGTAGTAGTAGTAGTAGTAGTAGTAGTAGTAGTAGTAGTAGTAGTAGTAGTAGTAGTAGTAGTAGTAGAAGTAGTAGCAGCAGCAGCAGCAGCAGCAGTAGTAGTAGTAGTAGTAGTAAGTAGTAGTAGTAGTAGTAGTAGTAGTAGTAGTAGTAGTAGTAGTAGTAGTAGGTAGTAGTAGTAGTAGCAGTAGTAGTAGTAGTAGTAGTAGTAGTAGTTGTTGTTGTTGTTGTTGTGTTTGTTTGTTGTTGTGTAGAAGAAGAAGAAGAAAGAGAAAGAAGAAGAAAAAGAAGAAGAAGAAGAAGAAGAAGAAGAGAAGAAGAAGAAGAAGAAGAAGAGAAGAAGAAGTGCCGTCTCCTACCCCGACCTACAGGGTCGTGAGTTTCCACTCTGTTGACCCTTGCTCCAAGTCTGGCACGTCTTTGTTTAGTTGACACGTCACCATAAATTAAGCCTCGTGTTGGCGACGGAGGTATCTCAGCGTGTTCCCTGGATCTGATAGGGTGGGAAACTTTGAAAGGTGGTGATGTATTACTTCACTTCCTGTCAGTTTACAATACGTGCAGTTTGTGCCGAAGCTCTATGGTCATTTCCCAGTTCGAGCCCCTAATAAATTGATCACCAAGAAAGTTTGAGAAGTAAATTCGGAAGGCGTGATACTGACCACATCACACACCGATTGTGGAATGGTCTATACAAATACAGTAAAACCTCGGTTTTCGTCGATAATCCGTCCCGAAAACAATCGGCGAAATACGAAGCCGACGAAAACCGAGACAATTATTTCCATATGATCAATGTAAATCCGATTAATTCGTTCAAGACACTCCAAAATACACACCAAAACATATGTTATAGAGAATAAATTTAGTGTTTAATACTATTTTCGGCCCCAGACTTGTCCGAAAATCGCGTTGCCTAGTAACACTGTGTGTGCCAGGGCACCTCTTGAATTTTTCAAAACCATCCTCTGCTGGCTTTAAAATCCAGTAAGTACACTAGCACCGTCGCATGCGTTTTCTTAATGATATCGGCATACAACAGTCTGGAATTTCCACATAAGATTGCCCCCGAAACAGAATCGCCATCTCACTGTTTTTGATTTATCCAAGTTAATAATAACTGTCGACATCTTCAGTTGTTTGCGATCTCTGTTTCGTTAGCACACTCACGCCTCTCGCTACATTAACTCAATTTATGTTTCATTTTCGCCACAGCAGAATTTATCGTGGATGACGACTTCCCCGTACATGCTGCTGATTTCAGCAATCTTATTGTCGCTCTCGTACTTTTCAATGATTTCCTTCTTCCACTCTATCGTCTTCCTGCCCTCTCTTCGAGGAGCTGCTGGCTCTAGAAACTTTCTTTGGTCCCATGATGGAGCTAATAGGAAAGGGTTAACTTATTAGCAAGTGATGCTCACACAATGAAAAACAACACCAAACGGAACAGAAGAGCGCGTGGGTCCCTGTGTTTCGCAAAACTAGCAGCGTGGTCACGTTGGCATGCCGACGAAATCCGAGAAAATATTTCGCGGGGAAAAAATCGACGAAAACGAAACCGATGATAACCGAAGGCAACGAAAACCGAGTTTTGCTGTATGCGCGTAGCACCATATGCCCATATACTTAAGGAGTATTATTATGCTACTGTTATCACTCAGTATGTTTGTTAATGGGTGCTTTATTTGCTACTGTTATCACTCAATATGGTGTTAATGGGTGCGTTGGGCATTCATAGTCTACAGATGTTGAACCTCTTTATCTTCATCATCATCTCCATCTCCATCAAGTGTCTTGCAACTGGCCTGGCGATCATGCCTCTCAATACCTTATGATCTCTAGCGCAGGTTTGAAACCCTTAAGGTAGTTAAGGTCGGAGTCGATTCCGGGTGTGCGGATGACAGTTGTGTGAAGAAAAACTGTTGGCAATGGACATTATGTGTGTGTGTGTGTGTGGTGTGTTGTGTGTGTGTGTGTGTTGGTATCAATGATAACCACATCCCTTGCTGTGGTGGTCTAGCCTCAACCAGACACTGTGAGCTGTGTGTGGGTAGGTGTATGTGGGTAATTGTGTGTGGGTAGGAGTGTGTGTGGGTAGGTATGTGTGTGGGTAGGTGTGTGTGTGTAGATGTATGTAGAAAAGTGTGTGTGGGTAGGTGTATGTGGGTAAGTGTGGGTGGGTAGGAGTTTGTGGGTAGGTGTGTGTGTGTGTGTGGGTAGGGGATTTTGTGTGGTTAGGTGTTTGTGGTATGTGTGTTGGTAGGTGTGTGTGTGTGTGGTGTGTGTGTGGGCAGATATGTGTGGATAGGTGTGTGGGTAGATGTTTGTGTGGGTAGGTGTGTGTGTATGTGTGTGGGTATGTGTGTGCGTGGGTAGGTGTGTGTGTGGTGATCTGTTTGTGTGGATAAGAATATGTTGGTAGGTGTGTGTGGGTAGGAGTGTGTGTGTAGGTGTATGTGTGTGTGGATAGGAATGTGTTGGTAGGTATGTGGGGTAGGTGTGTGTTGTTAAGTTTGTGTGATGTGTGTTTGGAATAAATGTGAGAATATGGTAAACAGATAATAATGTGGACAGCTGCAGCTATCACAACAATCACTCATCAAAACCATCAGAAGTAGTCATGAACTTTCAGGCACATACTCACAGGAATTGGCAATTTACAGAACGTGCTATACTATATACATAAATGGTGCTAGCCATATTTGTATAGAACAGTCTGCGCTAGATGAGTGATGTGATAAATATCACGCTGGAGGAAACAAAGTGTATGTAATAAAATATAAATCAGATCATTCAGGCCCAGAAAGATGTTGCACATTACCAACTGGGCTGAAGTCAACGGGTAGCAATCTTCAGATTCCTCACAGGACATAACTGACTGAATTACCGAACAGCTAAAGAAAGCAGATACTCATTAATGTAACTGTGGAACTGGTAAAGAATGTCAGGTCTCAGTCAGATATGACTGAGCTACCGTAAAGCGGTTTATAAATATTTGCTTTCTGTTACCGCCGAATGTTGGGTAGCTCACTAATCACAACATCCCACATTCTGCCAACGACTTCGGGCGGAGAAGCACAATTGGGCTAGTACAAACGTGATGCTTGTCTGAGAAAATGCATCACCCTAAAGACTAAATGTCATGGCAGGGCAGACAGGCACTAAACCTTGCTCGCCACCTGGTCTATGAACGAAGCTCTGACAGACGGGACGGTTTGAGTATTCCTTTGCTGATCCGGCAGCTTCTGCAGCTGGTCTTGTTCCAGATGTATATGCAGTTCCAACACAGACCACGAGGACAGATGTAAAAGCATTCCACATGAAACCACAGCTCACAGTGTCACTCCACGCACTTAACTCAGTAGCCTGGCAACGGAACCATGTACTACCTCAAACATGAGGAAAATGCGTAAGCAAACTGCAACGAGAAGCAAAAACACTCCAAAGGCCTAACAGTTCAACAGTATCCTTCATTCGGAGAGAAAGTGTTTTTTAATTCTTCACTCTGATCCCAGCGTTCAGATTCCCCAATCCCAAATACGGCTTGCATTAATCGGAGGAAGGTTGCTGTTGGGACTTTCCCAGCGTAGGGTGCCAAAGTGCCATATCACGTGAGTCTGTCGTCAGAGCTCCCCTTTCCTTGTTCATCATCACGTGAGTTGCTTTGCATTGTTCTGTCAATCAGTACATACATTAGACTGTGTTTTCTTCAGCCTTAACTGTTTTCAATCTACTTGCGTGGCATCAGGTTTGTCTGTCTCTTCGTTGGCCCATATCCCGTGACCTGTCTGACATGGAAGATCCTGCCAGTAGCTGCGCTACCGTCGGCATAGTTCTATTGGTCACTGGAACCTTCAAGCCCCTCTACCACTTCAAGGGAAATACACAACACAGGAGGTTCCCCTGTTCCAGCCCAGCAGCGAGTGTGGTGTGTAAGACTCCCCATGGAACAGAAGAGGCCAAAGACCCATTGTTTTCTGAACGAAAAGTTAACGTTGGTGCCCAACTGGTATGATATCAGGGTTACAACTGGTATGATATAAGGGTTACAACTGGTATGGTATAAGGGTTACAACTGGTATGATATAAGGGTTACAACTGGTATGATATAAGGGTTACAACTGGTATGATATAAGGGTTAAAACCCTCACCTCACCATCAGCGCAGCGGATGTTTATTTAAACGCAAATACATTAAGCCCCTCTGCGATTTTGACGTCTTAGAAAGGAGAAGATACAAGATTGAATTGGGAGACGGCTGGATATGGCTGAGACCAAAGCTTCCCTGGGATACAAGTCGGAATACGAACTTAAGAAGACGAGGAAGCACGCATCGACAACATCGCAAGTGTATTCAGCGGGAGGCTGCGTGCTGAAAGCAACGTGAACCTGTTGTCAACAATGATTGACGAAGACTACATACATTTTCCAACATAATCGTTCTAAGCTTGTATGTAACTAAACATAAGTCAAGCCAAACAAACCACCGACAGCACTCACAAAGCGCGCAAAAGTCCACGGTGTTTTGCACTCGTGTACAGAGCATTAATTTCGACTTAATTTTGTTATTCTACTTCACGTCTTCAGAAATCAACATGCAGTATTTGACATAGTTGTGAAGCTTTGATACCTGAAACAGCCTGTGATAGAGCGTGAAAATGCAGACCCCAATTTGTACAAGCATTGATGGAATGTTAAGTCGTTACTGAGATTCTTTACAGTGTTTACATAAGTATATTAGAAATGAAAGGTGAGGGATTTACAGCATTTCAAACCTACGCAAAAGATTAGTAATATAGTAGGTAGGCGTTTTTGAGCGCTGACGGTGAATGATGTTAATGAAAAGTGGATCTGCAGCAAGAGCACTGTGATATTGTTATGTCATGTCGGGTTATGAGTGTGTAGACTGGTATGCAATATCTGAATATGTCAATCCTCTATTCCGGATCTCTGACATGCTCATGGGCTTATTTTAGGGGAGACAATGTGATGGTTTACCACCAACTTTCACTTAAATATGGGAGCGTCGGCAACGACCGCTTGTGGCGGAGTAGTACATCTTGCAAGGACCACTTCCCGCAGCGATGGCGAGAGTCCAGTGGGAGGCTCATGCCTTAATACAGGCCTTAATAGAATGAGCCCAGAGGACGAGCTGACTTCCGCTGGGAGCGGACAGGAGGCTGGATCCACAAGCCATGAACGCAGCACGAAGAAGGCAACGCGGCTGCAATGGCGTCTACTGTCAAGGTCATAGCTAGCCACCAATACAGAGGCGAAGACTGGGGTCAACTGCCGGGGGAAGAAACTGGCTTTCCCACGGTCAGTCACAATGCCGTGCCAACGCTGGTAGATGCGCCGGGTACTCAATGTTCGCCTTCTGAGGGTGGGGTAGCTTCTATGGACAGTCACACTGAGCGATATCGACAAGGGAAACGTCTCGATGAATACGCACGAACGGGAGAAAAAACGTCCTGACCTAGACGGGCCCGCTCCCTGAGAGTGCAAAGAAGCTAAAGGGGTCGAAACACAGAAGTTCCCCCCCCCCCCCCCCCAAATCGTATTTGCCCCCCAGTTGAGTTTTTCACCGCAGGGAGATTTGTAGTTTCCGCCTTTACTAGCAGTTTTAAGTTGTCAAGGCAACTGGGTTCCCTGCTCTTCTCAGGTACCGTCAGGAAAAGGTTGGTCTGTCTTATCGGTTACAGTCCGGACCTATGTGCTTCTGTTCCCCTCAGGTACTGTCAGGACAACTGTGTGCTCCGCTCTGCCCAGGAACAGTCAGACAACTGTGTGCTCCGATCTGCTCAGAGACAGTTAGGATAATTGTGTGTTCCGATCTGCTCAGGAACAGTCAGGACAAATGTGTGCTCCGCTCTGCCCAAGAACAGTCAGGACAAATGTGTGCTCCGCTCTGCCCAGGAACAGTCAGGACAAATGTGTGTTCTGCTCTGCCCAAGAACAGTCAGGACAAATGTGTGCTCCGCTCTGCCCAAGAACAGTTAGGACAAATGTGTGCTCCGCTCTGCCCAAGAACAGTCAGGACAAATGTGTGCTCCGCTCTGCCCAGGAACAGTCAGGACAAATGTGTGTTCTGCTCTGCCCAAGAACAGTCAGGACAAATGCGTGCTCCGCTCTGCCCAAGAACAGTCAGGACAAATGTGTGCTCCGCTCTGCCCAAGAACAGTCAGGACAAATATGTGCTCTGCTCTGCCCAAGAACAGTCAGGACAAATGTGTGCTCCGCTCTGCCCAGGAACAGTCAGGACAAATGTGTGTTCTGCTCTGCCCAAGAACAGTCAGGACAAATGTGTGCTCCGCTCTGCCCAAGAACAGTCAGGACAAATGTGTGCTCCGCTCTGCCCAAGAACAGTCAGGACAAATGTGTGCTCCGTTCTGCCCAGGAACAGTCAGGACAAATGTGTGCTCCGCTCTGCCCAAGAACAGTTAGGACAAATGTGTGCTCCGCTCTGCCCAAGAACAGTCAGGACAACTTGTGCCCTGCCCCTCTCAGGAACTGACAACTGTGTTTCCTGCACTACTCAGATGTAGCCTAGGCCACTGTGTCTGCGTGTTCCGCTCAGGTACAGTTAGGACAAGCTTGTGTCCTGCTCTGTCCAGGTATAGTCAGGATGACTGTGTTTTCTCCTCTACTCAGGTACAGTCAGGACAATTAAGTGTCTTCTCTGTTCATCTACATTTTTTCACCGAATCTATGTGTGATAAAGGTGTGAACGTAGAAGAAGTATTATACGAATCAATAAATAAATACACACGTATTGTTTGGCGCTCACAGAAGTAAGGGTAAGAATTAGAGAATAGAGGACGCACTAGACAACATAAGAATTGAAAGCTATAACTCTGGTTTCTAACTATTACCCTGACTTCTATGAGCGCCTTACAATGGATGTGTATTTATTTATCAATTGTCTTTATGGCCTCAAAATATTCCCCAATTGATGTTATAAGAATCAATGCGTGTATGGTGAATAAATAAATAAGCTGGAAAGAGTAAGAGAAGAATAAAGTATGAGCTGTTTCTAACACTAGGTCTTAATGGTAAAAACGGGGAAGCGTCGACAAGGCTGTGTAGATTATTCATTGAGAGAGAGAGAGAGAGAGAGAGAGAGAGAGAGAGAGAGAGAGAGAGAGAGAGAGAGAGAGAGAGAGAGAGAGAGAGAGAGAGAGAGAGAAAGAGAAGTATCTGACAAGGATTAAGAGAGACCACTGGCTCATGTCATCATCGTTCATACATCTCTTCCAATGACAACACAGATCCACATAAGCCCACTGCA
>JACEFZ010007781.1:215000-217500 GCA_014155875.1 Cepaea nemoralis
GCAACGTAAAACCTGCTGCCTTGTAGGTAGACTGGGGACAGTCAAAGGCTAGGGAAAGCACCCGAATACATGCTTGTCAAAATCGGATGTACTGAGCCACAGACTTGACAAATTAGTGCAACGTAACTTAATTCATAATGTCACAAATCAAAATTAATCGTTATGGTGCTAATCCCGTGAAGTCCCATCAGGCGGCGATAGTGCCGGGCCCCCTGCCTCGAGGGGGTCCACCCATGACTACTGGTGGTCACCTTCCCCTGTGCTGTGGAGTCAAGGCACAGAGGAGTAGATTAAGTACTATTGACCAAATACCCCGGACACTCAACATACTACAGTGGAATGCCGAAGGAGTTTACAAGAAGAAAGACTCCCTAACACAGCGTCTTCATAAAGATAGAATAGATGTGGCATGCATTCAAGAGACACACCTCAACGCCAATCACAAATTCTCAGTCAGAGGATATCAGGCCACACGTTTCGACCGCGAAGGACACAAAGGAGGAGTTCTAATACTTACACGAAATACAATACCTTGCAGCGAAGTATCTGTGATCTCTGACAACCAAACAGAAATTATAGGTGTTGATATAATGATAAAGGACGTGAAAATAAGAATCTACAATCTGTATAGCCCAGCAGATAAGGACCTTACACTCTCAAACATGAAAATAACCGACACAAACTGCATTATTGTTGGAGACTTTAATAGCCGTTCAGAAAGATGGGGATACCCAGGATACTGACCAAAGAGGAGATGAATTGGAGGACTGGGAAATAGACTCAAATCTCCATCTACTCAACAAAACGGATGACACACCGAGCTTCTACTCCAGAAGATGGCTTACCACTTTTACTCCAGACTTAGCTTTCTGCACAGGAGACATCCTCCACAAAATCGATCGCCATGTGCTGGACCAATTAGCAGGTAGTGACCACAGACCAATCAAGCTTGTAATTAATATGGAGTTTGTTCCACAGGAGCAAAAGCCCTTGCCCCGCTGGAATTACAAACGAGCAGATTGGGACAGATTTGCCATACTAACAGACAAATATTGTGAAAACATAAATACACGATATGGCAACATAAAGCAAATGGTGGAAAGTCTAAACAGAGCGATAATACAGGCAGCCACTGAGTCCATTCCTAGAGGAGCAAGGAAAAATTACAAACCATACTGGACTGAAGAACTACAAAGTTTGGAGGACAAAGTTGAAGATGCCAGGAAGACAGCAGAGAGAGAACAAACAATTGAAGCGAATATCTCTCTCAAAGCCATCTCAGCAAAATATAAAAGAACAGTAAATCAAACAAGAGATCGTTGGAGGGAAAAAACAGAAAACCTGAATTTTGACAGGGATGGAAACAAATTATGGAAACTAGTGAAAGCCATGAACAATGAAGGACCTAGAAACAAACAAATAACAATTAAAGAAGGAAATGCCTTGCTTACAGGAAAAAAGGCTGCAAATGCACTAATGGAACACTATGCAAATGCAAACCACATTGATATTACAACTGAACAGATGAAAGCAATCAAAGACAAACAGATACATCATAGTAATACAGAGACAGCAGCAGAATATATGATGGCAAATCTAACAATGGAAGAAATGGAACAGGCAATGAATACCTTAAAAAAGAAGAAATCACCAGGAAAGGATGGAATCACAAATGAAATGCTAATAGGACTAGGCACCAAGGCAAAGAAGAAACTACTAGCAGTCCTAAATAACAGCTGGAAGAGAGGAATAGTCCCACAGGCATGGAAGGAAGCTATACTAATACCAGTCCCAAAGAAAGGAAAAGACCTGGAAGAACCAAATGGCTATCGACCTATCAGTCTACTTAGCTGTGTAGGAAAATTAATGGAACGCATTATCAATGGCAGGCTAACATGGCATCTGGAAGAAAACAAACTCTTAACACCACACCAAGCAGGATTCAGAAAGTACAGATCCACTGAAGATCAAATAACCTATATAGCTCAGGAAATAGAGGATGCCTTCCAAGAGAAAAAGCACACACTAGCAGTCTGGATAAATTTAGAAAAAGCATTTGATAAAGTATGGAAGGAAGGACTGAAAGTAAAACTGCAAAACATGCATGTTTGTGGAAAAATGTATAAATGGATCAGCCACTACCTTGAGAACAGAACTGCCAGGACAAAAGTACAAGGACAAACAAGCAAAATGATGCTGCTGGAGCAAGGTGTCCCCCAAGGAGGAGTTCTCTCACCAACATTATTCCTAGCATATATAAATGACATCACAGACAATTTTCCAGCCAGAGTACACACATCCTCCTTTGCAGATGACCTAGCCATATGGACATCTGAAGAATATATTAGTACAGCTAACAGCAGAATACAGCAAGCCTTATTAGCGCTAGAGGACTGGTCAAAATCATGGCTAGTGAAGATAAGTGAGGAGAAAACAACATGCACAGTGTTCTCCCTCTCAAATAAACCTCAGCAACCTAAGCTGGTATTGAATGGAAAAA
>JACEFZ010007781.1:222500-392500 GCA_014155875.1 Cepaea nemoralis
TTGTTGTTCTTCTTCTTCTTCTTCTTCTTCTTCTTCTTCTTCTTCTTCTTCTTCTTCTTCTTCTTCTTCTTCTTCTTCTTCTTCTTCTTCTTCTTCTTCTTCTTCTTCTCCTCCTTCTTCTTCTTCTTCTTCTTCTTCTTCTTCTTCTTCTTCTTCTTCTTCTTCTTCTCTTCTTCTTCTTCTTCTTCTTCTTCTTCTTCTTCCCTACTGCTTTCGCTGTGAAGCGTTGGGAAAAGGAGATCGATTGTATGTTTTTCGTTTGTCTTGTTGTGTGTGCTGTTATATATTTCTCCAGTGCCTCTTGTCCACGCCTTTAGAGGAACTAATCAGCACTCGATGTGTAATGTGATAAAATATCACTCCAATGTTCTTTACGTCCAATAACATTTCGTTGTAGCCATGTTAGTCTGGGAGGACCTGAGAGATTAAGTCATGTTAAAACCTCACAAATCTCCCTTTCCACGGGAATTACAGCACACACAAAATATCCGTCTCCATGGGAATTAGGTAACACACAAAATCTCCCTCTCAGTGGGAATTAGTTCACACACAACATTTCCCTCTTCATGGAAATTAGATCACACACAACATTTCCCTCTTCATGGGAATTAGATCACACAAAGAATCTCTCTCTCTCTCTCTCTCTCTCTCTCTCTCTCTCTCCTCTCTCTCTCTCTCTCTCTCTCTCTCTCTCTCTCTCTCTCTCTCTCCATGAGAATTAGATCACACACAAAATCGCCCTCTCCATGGGAATTATATCACACACAAAATCTCCCTCTTCGTCGAAATTAGAGCACACCAATATCGCCCTCTACATGGGAATTAGGTCTGACACAAAATCTCCGTCTCCATGGGAATTAGATCACACACATAATCTCCCTCTCCGTGGAAATTAGAACACACACAAATTCTCCTTCTAAAAATTGAATTAGATCACACACAAAATCTCCCTCTCCATGGGAATTAGATCACACACAAAATCTTAATCTCCATGGGAGATAGATCACACATAAAATATCCCTCTTCATGGTAATTAGATCTCACACAAAATATCCGTGGGAATTAGATCACAAACAAAATCTCCTTCTCCATGGGAATTATATCACACAGAAAATCTCCCTTTCCATGAGAATTAGTTTACACACAAAAAACAAAAATAAAGTTAGTTACTGTACATATGAAGTTAGCGTGGCAATGAGGCTTAACTTACTTGCACTTAAACTTCCAGTGCGCTTACGTCGGGGTTTTGGGTTCAATCCGCACACCCGTCAGTTACTTTGTAAGTCAACAAGGGATTGGGGTTGCTGGCAATATCCTACACAGGACATACAATTTGATTTACTATATATAACAGCTTCAAAATATACCTAGAACTATTATCGGATGGGGTTTACTTCAACAGAACAATACTACCCGTGCAGCCTTCTGAATTATTTGAAAACCAAAGTGACATAAAAGACTGTATGTAGTGCGCACATATCATCGTCAATGTTGACAATTACCTTCAGTGAACGACGTGCGCATGTAAACTGTGTTTTGATTGCGGAGAAATCCTCAGAGACTTTAGCTTTGTATCAGAAACATGTTAAGCTTCCCTTCGTCGCCACAGAAACGTCCACTCATACGCACGCACGCACGCACAGACAGACAGACAGACAGACAGACAGACAGACAGACGGACAGACGGACAGACGGACGGACGCACGGACGGACGGACGCACGGACGGGCGCACGGATGGACGGACAACGGACGGATGGACGCACGGACGGACGGACAGAGAGGCGACTGGGTCTAAAACATCTATTGCCAGGAGAAAAAGCTACTGAAATAACATTAAGATGTTAAACGTACTGTCTAGTGTTTAAGAGGGCCCACTTCATCAGGGTCCCACTGGACCATGAGATAAACTAACATCCTGGACAGTCCAACGCTACACACACACAAACATTCACACACACACTCACAGAGAGAGAGAGAGAGAGAGAGAGAGAGAGAGAGAGAGAGAGAGAGAGAGACAGAGACAGACAGAGAGAGAGAGTGAGAGAGAGAGAGAGGTTAGAGAGCGAGAGAGCGAGGGTAAGAGAGCGAGAGTGAGTGAGAGAGAGAGAGAGAGAGAGGTTAGAGAGCGAGAGAGCGAGAGTAATAGAGAGCGAGAGTGAGTGAGAGAGAGAGAGAGAGGGGAGAGAGAGAGAGAGAGAGAGAGAGAGAGAGAGAGAGAGAGAGAGAGAGAGAGAGAGAGAGATGTACAATCATCAGTAGGGTCCTCCTGCATGACAAATGACCAGCACATCAGTCCCTACTAATGAAACATTTTCTTCTTCTTTTGCGTTCATCCCGGGAGTTTTCTTCGGACGTGATTGCCTTGTGCCTGTTTACAGCAGAGCTGCGTTATTTGCGCCATTCGGACGGCACTTCCGACTTCTGTGGGTATTTGTTGACCGGGTTAACCTTCACGGGACTGGTGAAGTAACAACCAGGAATTAATTAAGTGCCTGGAAACATCCTCCAGTCTCCCGACAATCACCACCCAACGTAACTGCCTGGGAACATCCTCCAGTCTCCCGACAATCACCACCCAATGTAACTGCCTGGGAACATCCCCCAGTCTCCCGACAATCACCACCCAACGTGTTCTAATAACTAATTTATCTGGAAGCAGTTTCCTGCTACACGTCTGTGAAACGATAAGACTATCACATTTGTTTGACCTAAATGCACCTAGCGTGGCAGTCGACGAGCCCGGTACTTTGAAACCTCATCCTTTCGTGTTCATGATAGTATCAATGCAGTTCCTTTCCCTAATGCGCCCGCTGATTTATTCTACCCCTCTCACCTGAAGTTCAGCACTGAAAGGCACGGATTTTAAGATGATCAGGGCGTTATCACCAAGGCGACAATTCGTCTCGGCGAGTGGTTGCCAAGAATTAGTTCCGCGAATTTGTCAAAAGCTGTTTGAACTCGACAAAAGTCTCTGATATCAGAAGTAAACCATTGTGAAGAATGTCGTCGTACACAATGTTGTGATTTACTTTATTTTTATAGAAATAAATAAATATCCTGATCTTATGTAAAGCTGCTTTTGTATGTGAACACACACCGGGAGGTAAACTGAGTTTCAAAAATTAAAACAAGATTATGGGCGAGGGGATCGACTCCATTGCATCAGGAGTGATCCTATATGACCCGGTCTCTTTCCGCAAAGCGGCTTGCAGAAAGCGTTGTATGGAGCACGAACTCTATAACTCCAGCAGTGTTGTCAAGAACATGCATTCTATCATGTGGTAATGCTTCTGTCACTTGGTAATGCTTATGTCATGTAGTAATATTAAGAGCGTTCATTTGAAATCCGTTCGTGCCGCACCGCGCGTTATTGCGTACGTTGAACATGATCATGTCATAGTCATGTGGTAAGTACTGACCAATGAAAATAGAGCACGTGCTTATCGTCCCATGATGCATAGGTTCTGTGTCTAACAGTTGAGAAAATGACCGGATTGATCCAAAATCCGCCCAAAGAAGCTCAAAGAGCGGTGATTCAGTTTCTTTCATTTGATGGATGTCGACCAGTGGACATTCATGGAAGAATGCAGGCACCGTACGGTAACAAATGTGTGTCGAAGACAACAGTGACAGACTGGGCACGAATGTTTCGGAAAGGACGTCAGTTCACGACAGATCTTCGACGGCCGGGTCAAGCGCATATTGTTGCAACAGAAAAAAACCATCGCCAAAATTGATGCAGCACTACAGATGAACCGTTGTCGAAGCATACGTTCGCTAGCTAAAGAATTTGATGTGTCAATTGGGACACTTCAAAAGGTCATTCTAAGAAACTGCAATATCGGAAGTTGTGTTCACAGTGGGTACCACGGATGTTGAGAAAATAATAAGAGGAACACATGGGATGGTGTTTGAACCATTTGCTGCGTTACAGAATGGAGGGTGATGCATTTCTCTTCCACATAGTGGCAGGCGATGAATCATGGTGTCACCACTTTGAACCGAGCAGCAAAAGAGAGAGCATACAATGGAAGCATGCTGGATCACCAAAAGCCAAAAAATTCAAGTTACAGGTTTCCGCTGGTAAGGTTATGCTGAGCGCATTTTTTGACCATGAAGGGCTATTGTTGGCCGACTTTAAAGAATCTGGTGTCAACATCAACTCTACCCACTACTTGCAAACACTAGACAAGCTGCAAAAAGCCATCAAGAATAAACGACCCGGCATGCTTTCTCGCGATGTGATTTTGTTGCACGATAATGCTCGTCCGCATGTCGCAAAGATTGTGCAGGAAGCATTAGCAAGGAAGAAGTGGGAAATTCTTCAACATCCAGCCTATAGTCCTGATTTGTCACCATATGATTTTCATTTGTTCGGATCTTTAAAAAAAGCTTTTAAGGGGCAACGATTTAACACAGATGCAGACGTAATGAACGCGGTAAACACTTGGTTCAGTGAGCAACCACAATCCTTTTTTTGCGGACGGCATTTGTCGCCTACCTAAGCAATGGGATGCTTGCCTGAGTGCCTACGGCGACTTCTTCTGACCAACCCATGGTGCACAATTCATTCAAAATGAATGTTTTGTTTAATTCTACCACACCTGTCAATGTTTCTTTCATGCTTTTGTAATAAAGCCACTGGAACGTGTTTCAAATGAACGACCCTTATACATCTGTCATGTGGCAATGTATATGCCATGTAGTAATACATCTGTCATGTAGTAATGCATCTATCATATGGTAATGCATTTTTCATGTGGTAATGGGTTTATTATGTGGTAATGCATCTGTCACGTTGTAATACAAATGTTCTATGCGGTAATGCATCTACTATATGGTAATGCATCTGTCATGTGGTAACTTAAGAGGTTAGTCATGGACTACTAGAGAAGAATACAGGGGCATTTGAATTATAACAAAGAAATGTCTTCTTCTGCTGCGTTCACCCGGAGTGTTTTTTCAGACGTAATTGCGGTGTATCTCGTTATGCACCCTTAGGCCAAAACCCTTAGGCCAACACATCCGACTTTAGCCTTCCTGGGGGATTCTCACTGCTGTGGTGCCATCCACAACTCAGCTGGTCAAGATAAAACGATCGAAGACTTCACGGTCAACCCTCAGGGGAAGCCAGGGGACAGTCAATTGGGCATTATCCGCCATCCAAGGAGGCTTCCATATACGCAGAGCCGACACATAATGCTCTGGTACTGGGCTCACCCAATGAATCACCACGTGCTGCACATGGCTGCTTTAAATCTTCACTTCCATGCATTGGGCATTTCGTTCGCCACAGGCCACTCCCCGCACAAACCAGGAATGGTCGGTCTGCAGTCGGCATCCACTCAGCGAGCTTTCGGTTCGGACATGTGCTGGACGCTGTGCCCGGAAGACAAAATAGTTAGAGCTTCTCCGGGCACGAAGGACATCCCACTCTCAATCGGACGTTTTTGCGTTGTGCCAGTTGTATTTGTACCCTTAGGACGCCACATCCGACTTCTGCTGGCGTTTTTGTTCAGGTTAGCCTTCCTGGGGGTTTCGAGGGACATTTGACTGTTGTGTTGTCGTCCACATCTCAGCTGGTCGAGTTAGAACGGCCAAAGACATCACGGTCTACCCACAAGGGAAGGCAGGGGCAGACCATGGGCATTCCCCGCCATCCAGGGAGACTTCCATAATTTCAGAGCCCGAAGGAGATTCAACAGGTTGCCCAACCCTTTCGGGCCAGGGAGGCAGCCACGATGATTCCTTCAGTGTAGCGCGCGTGCGGGCCCGGACATCTAAGGGCATCACAGACCTGTTATTACTCAATCTCGTGTGGCTAAACGACACTCGTTTCTCTAAGAAGTTGCGCCAGCGCATCGAGGGACCGGCGAACCATTTGATAGGCTAGAATCTCTTTCGTTATTGGAATTAACCAGACAAATCACTCCACCAACTAAGAACGGCCATGCACCACCACCCACCGAATCAAGAAAGAGCTATCAGTCTGTCAATCCTTACAGTGTCCGGACCGGGTGAGTTTTCACAAAGAATTTTGATACATGTAACCAGTTTTAATATAGGGATGCGAATCTTAGACAGGACAGAAAACAAGCAACAGTAAAATATCCCTAGGAGCCTTGGATATGTGGAGTTATAGAAGTAATGGTGAGAAATTTCTTTGACAGCCAAATTAGAGTAATCTGGACATTCCGAGGGAGGATAAATCGCAAAGACAAATTATTCCAAACATCAGAAGAAGGCAGTCATAATTTTGTGACCATGTTATGAGAAGACAAAAACTAGTACATGTTGTGGCTAACCGTAAATGTTTCTGGAGAAGAGAGATGAAGGAAGACAGCGACGGAAAATGTTTAACTGCCTTGTGTCATGGCACTAGTAGGGAGTCAACACATGACCTGATCCATGCCGTCGGAGATCGCAGTTTGTGAAAAGCATGACGGCCCACACCAGTCGGTCAGGCACATTGATGACGGGGAAAATTCTTAGAACACAATAGGACATAGAAAGAAAAAAAAACAACACGACATTTCATGAGATCTGAACATGGAAGAAACCCGGCTCTAAAACAACGTCACGTCTCGGAAACTGAAATATGCTGGCCATATTAAACATCACTGTGGCTTGTAAAGAACAGTGATGGAGGGCGTGGTTCCGGGAAGATCGATCAGCACGAAGATGGACATCTTCTTCTTCGTGTGCGCTTCATCCGGAGTGTTGTTTTTTTTTCTCTCTTCCCAGAAGTAATTGCTTCTGGGGCACTCTCTCTTACTGTTGTGGTGTCGTCCACATCCCAGCTGATCAAATTAGAACGGTCGAAGACTTTATGATCAGCCTTCAAGGGAAGGCAAACACAGTCCATGGGCATTATCCGCCATCCAAGGAGGCTTCCATAATTGCAGAGCCGACGCATAGGTGCTCTGGTACTGGCTCATCCAAGGAATTGCCACGTCCTGCACATGGCTACTTTAATTCCTCACGTCCATGTATTGAGCATTTCGTTCGCCACGGGCCGCTCCCCTCGCAAACCAGGACGATCAGTCTACAGACGACGTCCACTCAGCAAGCTCGCCTCGGATTTCCACGTAATGAATTCGCTAGCCAGGCATTCCTATTTCGCGTTAATGAGTCTTTCGGACTTTCTGCGGGTGTTTGTTGATCGGGTTACCTTTCCGGGTGCTTCGAAGGGACATAACACACACATCGGACGTTTTTGCGTTGTGCCTGGTTTATTTGCGCCCTTAGGTCGGCACCCTCCGACTTCTGCTTCTCCAGGTTAGCCTTCCTGTGGAAGGTGGACATAACGCTTTAAAGACTAGTTGGGCTCGAAAATGCATTAGCCAGGGAAAATGGCAAAGGATCCAGGATCTTGTTTCTGTAGTCTGTTATGAGAGCGGTATTATATAAAGGACCTGCTAAGTAATGATACACAGGACTATTTCAAAGTTAATGAGCACTTTTTGAGAAACTAATTGCGAACTAATGCATGGTTACAAAGGAACTGCTACATAATATTACACAGGTCTATTTGAAACATAATGAGTACTCTTTGTGAACGCTAACTGCCAACTTATGTATGGTTTATACTACTCTAAGCATGCAAAGTATCATCTCCAGAGTACCAAATATCATTTCAGAGATATTAAGAGCAGTCTCTGGTACCAATCTATCCATCATGTGCCATGCCGGTAAGCGTGGGCGGTCATGATTCGCATTTCACTCGATCACTAAAGTAGTGGATCAGCTCAGTGTTCTTGTCTCGACCATGCCACGTGGTCAAGCCATCCAGATATTTACTTCGCTGTATTCCCCTTGTTCTCTTCCCTCCATCTTGCCAGTTGTCACCAAGTTCTCTAATTTATTTCTTCTCATAAAATGTTCCAAAAATTGTGACTATGTCTATGTATAATTTCTCTAATCTCATCTCATTATGTTCCTCTTGTACCTTGCGGTGTCGAGATGAAGTATAAACTTCGTGAGAGTGCCCGCTTATGGGCTTCATATATGGATATTCCCATGGATTCTGATATTTCCTCCGCCCAACTTTTACGTAGTAGACCTCTTCCTCTGTTTCCATCTGGTCTGTACACCATTGCTTGTTGTGGTATGTTGTTGACTGATAATCTACTTGCATGGCCAAAACTTTTGACTTGCTGCTTTCTAATAAAATCTAGTGCTGCTTTAACCCCCACTTTAGTCCTGATTTCTTCATTTCTGATCTTATCTCTTCTTGATACGTTGAGTATTGTTCTCAGGAACCTCATTTCTGTTGTTGTGATTTTTCTTTTCTCTTTTTCTGTCATTGTCCCGGTTTGGCATTGGTAGCATAGTGCTGGTAGGAAGATTGTGTTGTAAATTGCTGTCTGCCAAGAAGTGAACCACCTCTGCTATGTAATTAACTGTCCTTCATTGGCAGTATTAGCTCGTATAATCTAGCTTTAGTTTTCTGAATCAAACAACTTGAACTCAGTAACCGAACTGCTGATATACAACATCGACATAGTGCCTCAATTTTGAGTCCATATTTTATTTCGGACAGTATCCCATGATTTTTATGACATGCAGGCCATCAACATGATGCAACCATCACGCATTCCATCATAACTGCTCATGCTACCCTATTTACTATAACTACCATTAGAGTCAACCATGTCGCCTGTCCTATCACATGTGTCCATATTGTTCACAGTTCACAGAAAATATTGCTAACTAATTACTCACGCCAGTAACTTAGGGTATTGTCTATTGTGTGACCTTTCGGTGACTCTTCAACTTAGATGTCGCCCATCGGATGTTGAATCGTTTCCTCAGCTCGCTTCTCAAAGATCGTATCATGCTGATCACTTCGTGCCGTCCTTCCTTCATAGATCATCTTCGCCGTCTATCCCCATCTATGACGTTTTCTATCCCCAAGTCAAGTCTGGTGCGTTCAATATGTGCTGTCTTTTCCTATTTCCCGATTACCGCATTATTGTCCTCCGACACCTGGCACTTTCTTAGTAGTTATTGATACATGTTTGTTCTTTAGTATTGGTGCCATTTGTCCAATGAATTGATTTGCCTTATTGCACCTATTTTCGATGTCTTCTGATATGTCATTTGATGATATTATACTTCTTAGGTACTCTCTAATCAGCTTACGATTTTCATTTGTTTCTTGTAGGACTTGGTCGTTGGTTTTTCTGTCTGTCCATGGTAATATTTGCATTCTCCTCAGAAACCACATTTCCACAGCCATCAGATGTTTTTTCAGCTTTACTGCTCATTGTCCACGCTTCACATTAATACAAAAGTACAGGCTCTATGTAGCACCTCAATACCCTTTTTTTCTCGTAGCAATTGACATCTTTTTATTGGTCAGTATGTTTTTCATCTTGGAAAAGGCTACCTTCGCCATGGCGATTCTTGTTCTTGTTCTTGTTCTTGTTCTTCTTCTTCTTCTTCTTTGCGTTCATCCAGAGAGTTTTTTCATATGTCATTGCGGTGTGTCTCGTTATGCACCCTTGAGTCGAGACCCTTAGGCCAACACATCCGACTTTTAGCGTGCATTTTTGACAGGTTAGCATTTTCGTGGGACTCTCACGTTTGTGGTGCCGTCCACATCCCAGCTTGTCAAGTTGGAACAGTCGAATGCTTCGCGATCAGCCCTCAAGGGAAAGCAAGGACAGTCCATGGCATTTTCCGCCATCCAGAGTGGATTCCATAGTTGCAGAGCCGACACATAGCGCCCTGGTGCTGAGCTCACCGAGGGAATCGTCACGTCCTGCTCATGGCTACTTTAATTCCTCACTTTGATATATTGGGCATATCGTTCACCACGAGCCTTTCCCGCACTGACCAGACCGGTATGCAGACGATATCCACTCAGCGAGTTTTCGAATCGGACATGTGCTTGTTGATGTGCCCGACAGTTCAGAGCTGTTCCGCGCACAACGAACATTCGGAAACTAGCTATATGAATTGGAAACAAATAGGTATATTAAGCTCCTGCGAGAAGAAACGTACTAAACATCAACACGTTGCACATACCTTACAAGGAGATCCATCGTATCCCGAAATACAGGCGAAAATCCAAAATCAGAAGCAATCAATAAATATATAAAATTAATAATAAAATAAAATACACACAAACGCGTACAATATGACACACAGGGCGGCCGACGTTTCGATTCTCAGAATCTTTGTCAAGGACAGGACAACACGGATAGATAGGACAACGAAATATAAAAAAGCACAAAACTAAAAAGCACAACCACTACGTATCCATGTGGGAGCAGATAAAAGGGAAACTAGCTAGTCAAAGCTTTTCCGGACACGAGCTATTCGGAAAACTAGTTAGTCAGAGCTGTTCCTAGCACGAAAGACATTTCACCCGGACGTTTTTTGCGTTGTGCCTGATTTATTTGCATCCGTAGGCCAGCACATCCGACTTCAGCAGGCATTTTTACGGGTTGGCCTTCCCGGGGTTTCGAGAGACGTTAGACTGTTAGTACTGTGGTGTCGCCCACATCTCAGCTGGTCAAGATAGAACGGTCAAAGACATCACGGTCAACCCTCAAGGGATGGCAGGGGCGACCATGGGCGTTCCCCTCTATCCAAGGAGGCTTCCATTATTGCATAGCCGGCACATACTGCTCTGAGACTGGGCTCACCCGAGGAATTACACGTCCTACTCATGGCTGCTTTGATTCCTCACTTCCATGTATTGGGCATTTCGCTTGCCACTGGTCGCTCAAGCACAATCCAGGAACGGACTGTCTGCGGACGACAGCCACTAGGTAAGCTTTCGCTTCGGACTTCGGACCACGCAATGGATTCTCTAGCCAAGCGTTCCATTTCGTGTCATTGAGACGTTTTTCCACCTTTGACTACACTCTATGTGAGCACTAGATACAGAAATGTTTCGTAACCATTTCGTGCGTTTTCTACATTTAGTACTCGCTCACGAGGTAGGCTACATGTCCTGCCGGCTCAGCACCCTTACCTCCGTGCATCAGTGAGCTAAAATCGGCCAGGCCCTCTCATCCGGGGATCCCTCATATCCCCCAGCTGAGAACCTTCGAAACAAGTACCTGAACTAAGCATGTAGCGTGCTCAGCATCTCACCTCCGTTTTTCGGTAGGTTTGTATCGGTCCGGCTCTCAGGTCCAAGGATTAATGGCTTAGAGGCGTTCAGACTTATCCCTCAGCGATAGCTTTAGTGCTTGTGTCCGGACCAAGAACTTCTGCCTTCGTTCGCCTGATTTAAACTTTTGACTGCTATCCTCAGTCTACCTGCAGAGCAGCAGGTTGTGTCTCTCTTAGTCTGGTCCCTATCCCAAGAGCTGTCCAATATGTTGTTAATATCCATCGGCATAGCGCTTGGGGTCAGTGAGACACTCAAGCTCCCCCACCACGGCAAGGTGGAGACACATCGGGGGAGATTCTTGTTCTAATCTCTTCAAGGCATCTCCCATCAGATATTATGACTGTTTCGAGATAATTGTACCTATTCACTTGTTTAAGAATATTCGGATTTACCTGTATATTACATTGTGGTATTTCATTCTTCTTAGTGAGGCCATAATCTGTGTCTTGTTACAATTTAATTCTAACCCTAGTTGTTCACTGTGTGCCACAACCGTATCTACCAAATGTTGCAGATCTGGTTCAATCAATACTGTGTCATCTGCATATCTAATGGTATTGATGTTTCTTCCTCCAATGATGATTCCTCTCTCGTATGCTAATTACCATGTCAAACATACCAGGTACCATGTCGTGTCCCTTTCGATGGGAGTCCGTCACTCCAAGCTACGCACCTCCAAGGTCAGAGTATCCGACTCGCCATGCATTCTTATGTCAGTCTCGCTTCCTCTGAACATATTCTATCCTAGGGAACCCTGGGTAACGGGCTCTGTCTATTTGTGGGTAGGTTTTCTTTCGTAACACGTTTGCCAAGGCAGCGGCTTTAGGGCCTACTCATTGCGATTTCTAACCGCCGTGGGGTATTTAATGTGCACACCTTGTACACTGGACCTCCTCTTTTTCGTCCTTATCCTAGAAAGTCGGGTATCCGATCTCACTACCCAAGCGATCAGGAGGCCGTGTGATATTATTAGATGCCAGTAGTTCTTGGACAAGTTCCCAGGCCTATGCTGAGATCGGACTGGGTACCTTCCGTGTCTAAGGCAGGCACCGTCTTAACCTCTCAACTGCGGCTCTTCTAAGTAACATTTCACAGATCCTGAAAGCTGTTTCAGGAATTCTAATTATAATTTTAAGTAACTTTCCAAATACAATTTCAAGGATATTGAAAGCTGTGTCGGGAATGCGGATTGTCTTCTTCTTCTTCTTCTTCTTCTTCTTCTTCTTCTTCTTCTTCTTCTTCTTCTTCTTCTTCTTCTTCTTCTTCTTCTTCTTCTTCTTCTTCTTCTTCTTCTTCTTCTTCTTCTTCTTCTTCTTCTTCTTCTTCTTCTTCTTCTTCTGCTGCGTTCATCCGGAGTTTTGTTTTCGGGCGTGATTGCGTTGTGCCTTTAGGCCGCACATTTCAAGTAACTTTCCAAATACAATTTCAAGGATATTGAAAGTTGTGTCAGGAATATTTATAGCTGTTAAAAAAAAAAAAGGTTTATTGGAATGTGAAGATCATCGCACAATAAATCTTCTGAGTCACATGACAAAGCTGTTACTGAGAATGATTATGAGAAGATTAATGAGACTCAATTAAACCATTAAATAGTGATTACCATTGTGGATTTGTAAAGGAAAAGGGCACTCACAATGCTATTTACATTCTCAGGAACTATTAGAGAGGGCTATAGAAATAAAAATAGATATGTACTTGTGATCTACAGACTATATAGAAGCTGTGACAGTGTGAAATATGGGAAATAATCTACTGTAAAAATTAAACACTGGTGACAAAGATCTGCGAATAATAAAGAACATATAATGGCAGCAAACAAGAGCTATGAGACTCAATAGCTATTTAGGAACATTTAAGAGCATTAAAGAAGCGTGACAAACGAAGAATGTGTATTGTCTGCTGGTTCACTTTCATTATACATTATAATGAGATCTGTAGAAAATATCATAAGGATCGTGATTTGGGATTATAATATACATAGTTTACGTTATACTGATGACATCGTGATGATAACAATAAGTCAGAAGGAAATACAGAGAATTAATAATGCAGCGGTTGCAGAAAGTAAGAAAATGGGCCTCAGCTTTATTAATATGATGACAGAAGTAATTGTGATTTCAAAGACAGCGATCATGCCTAAATGTACAATTACACTGGAAAGTATTTATCTGGGACAAGTAGAGAAATTCAGACTGTGAAAACCATCTAAAGAGGAAATTAGACACGCTATCAAACTACCGAAAGATGGAAAAGCTGCTGGTCCAGATGGTATCCCGGCCGGAGTACAACAACACGGAGTACTTGAGATGTGTGACAGTAATCCAAACTATGCATCATACATAAAGAATCTATCGTTACAAATAAGACACAAACTGTCAGACTACAAGACCTACGTAAAATGTTATCTTTGCCATTGTTTTGGACATGAAGTCAAGAATTGTAGACTAAAACAGATAATTAAAGATGAAAAAGGGGGTTATGGTACGTCTACAGAAAAAGAAGAAAACTTGAACAAGAAAGACAACCCCACTGAAAATCAACAAGTGAAAATAGACAATGATAATTCAGACATAGTTCCTAACATAGGGCAAGCAGCCAAAGGGAACATAGATAACATTTTACATATAAAACCAAACTGGGAAAACAGAAATCCTCCAAAGATACCAAAAGTACGATATACTGAAACAGACTTACTAATAAAATAATGGCACCATCAAAAAGTTCCTCAAGACCAAATTGATAAACGGATACGAGATATTTAAATAAGAAACTGGAATAGATATTGGAAATGTATAGGATTGACAGAGGACAAAAGGAAAGAAAAGACACAAAAGATTATTAAACTTACAGACTATAGTCTCAGTCAACCCACATGTTATGCCAGAAATCAATCTGGAAAATCTGCTGATACATCTTCTGACAAAGAGTACGATCACAATAAATATAGATAACAGCATATAATTCACAATGAAACACACTAGTCTTGTGATATGTAGATATAAGATATAGATATTTTAGAATAGAAGATAGTTTAGTGTAGATAAAAAAAATTTTTTAAACAGAATGACTGCTTGGTTATGATAGTAATGGTTGAATGAATATACTGTGATAAAAACATCAAATGTCAGAATAATAACATTAACTGCAGCTCTCATATAGAGGAGCTAAAGTGATATGACATATTGTCCAAGTAATGCCATCATGATAGGATATTATAATCAGATGTCAAATACAGTTGAGGTGATACTTCTACTTCATGCTGATGTTGATATCTATAAAATGTCATGCAAACATGTAAACCATTGATGTAAAATACCACAGGAAAACATTGCAAATGTACATCAAATCACCTGGAAATCATCTCATAGCCAGGGTGCTTGCTGAATCAACTGAATTGCACTCTGAAATGCTAATCGGGACACTGGCATGTCAATGGAAACAGCTTAAAATTAGTTACTACTATCACTTGTATTAATACTTGTTGTATATACATATGCAGGGGCGTCACTAGGGGGGTGCGGGGGTGCGGGCCGCACCGGGTGACACCATCAAGGGGTGACACCAAAATTAAAAAATTGCAAATTTGACAAAGCAGACATAGCTCTGTCTAGTCGGGTTTCATAACCGTTCATTGTTAAATACATGAGCAGGCACAGGGTGCCACCATGCAGAGCGTCTGGTGCTTAAATGAATAAGACTCAGAGCTCAGAGCTGCTCGGAGCCTCGGGGTCGGAGTAGAATCGTGGGTCATTTGCAAACGCGCCAATTAATGACGTGTGGAGTCACGTGGTTGCAGAAAATGACAGACGTTGTTTACAGGTTCGTTTTTTATGTAAATAATTATTTTTTCGAAATTTTATAATTTTATCAATATCACTAAAATATAAATATTTTAAAGTAAATTAATTAGGACAGGGCATAAATTTTAAAGGAGAAAAACAGCGGCAGGCTTCCACTTAAAAAAGTTAGTATTACTATACTATAGTATACTAGTAGTTTACTACTACAATAAATTAATAATTACGGCATACACACGTTTTTCTATCTGTCTGAAAAATATATATTTTAATTTTTTAATTTAATTTTTTAATTAAAAAGATGGAAATAGAAAAATAAATAACGGTTGTGTAATTTTTCGAACCAACGAGTCACTGTTGAGACTGCCACACGCAGATCCCCCCAATAATTGATGCGGTTACTGACATTCGCCAGCAATTCGCAATATAAAATAATAAAATATATGTCATGAAATTACAATCGTGCATTGGCGACAAAACTTCCTGATAAATGTTAAGAAGAAGTGTTGCAACGAATATTGTTGACCGCCGGTTACATTTGTATATGAATCCATTAATTATGCCTTGCAGCATTTGCCATCCGCATCGTATGCAGGTTGGTATGTTCAATACTCCATTAGCCAGTAAAAAAGTTACAATCCACTCAAACTTGTTACAATGAAATAAAAAAATTGTAACTTCCATGGACAATATTTTAAAAAATTCAATATTTTGTATGACAAGTTTTCTTTTTTAGACGGTTCTTTTTAGTGTACATAATCATTTTTTAATTACATTTTAATTCTACGGTAAACAACGCAATTTAACCTAAATAACTATATTTATTAAATTATGAATAAATCATAAATGTTTGGATTATAATTATTTATACAGATTTTATATATTTATATTATATCTTTTTGTTTAGTTGTATATTTTCAAGTCCCTAATTTATTATAGATTTATTATTTTAGAATATTCCATCATGCCACATGGAGTGCACAAATCAAAGAGGTCTAGTGGATGCGAGCAGCGAAAAGTAAAGAAGAAACGATGTGAATCACTAAAATCACTACCTGGATTCATGCTTCAATATGTCAAGAGACCAAGTGATGGACAAGGTTCATCAAAAGACGTTCTTCCTCAATCTACAATTGATAAGGATTCCTCCCATGCTGACAGCGTGCATTCTTCAAAAGAGCAACTAGAGCCAGAAATGGAAGAGAATCACGAGATTGATGCATAAATACATAATGAAATAGCAGTGGATGAAGTTGAAACAGAAATGCATGCTGAAAATGATTCTCGTCATGATACTGTAAATGTGATGAGTCAAGTGGATGAGAAAAATTGGAATATTTTATCTGATGCTTCTTTCTGGAATGCACCAGTTCCAGATCATTTTCGAGTTGAAATTATCAAAAGAGGAAGTTGTTCTTTTTAGAACAAGGATGAGCCTTTCAGTACTGTGACAAGGCAAGGTGCAAAGACTAAAGGAGATGTGCGCCAGCTGTCAAAAGAATGGTTCTACAAGACGATGCCAAATGGTGAGAAAATACTGCGGTCATGGATGGTTTACTCGCTCGTCAGTGAGAAATTATACTGCTTTTGCTGCAGACTCTTTGCTGTTAATGTAACAGAACAAACATCAAAATTTGTCACTGGGTTTCAGCAGTGGTGGAAGCTGAGCCCAAAATTACATAATCATGAGATATCGGATGACCATCTAGGTTGCCTTGAAAAATGGAAAACATTGGCAGCAGGCCTTAAGCTGCACAAAACAATTGATGCCGACAGTGTTGCTGTAATGGATAGGGATAAAAAAAATGGAGGGATATCTTGCACAGGTTGCTTGATATCACATTGTTTCTTGCTAAGCAAAATCTGGCATTTCGTGGCCATAAGGAAGATGCATCTTCGTTGAATAAAGGAAACTTTCTTGAGATGGTTGAGATGCTTTCTAAATATGACCCTGTGTTGAAAGAGCACCTAATGAGATTAAAGCGAACTACATCTGTAACAGTAAAAGCATCCGTATCTTATCTTTCACCAGAAACTCAGAATGAATTTATAACTGTTCTGGCAAATCATGTGAAGGAAATTCTTGTAAATGATATAAAGGCTGCAAGGTATTTTGGAATTATGTTCGACAGCACACCTGACATATCACACACTGACCAGATGTCTGAGGTGATCAGATATGTGGAAATCCACAATGGGGAAGTTGAAGTGAGAGAAGTGTTTCTAGGATTTTTCCCTTTAAAGGGGAAAAAAGCTGATGACCTCAGTTCAGACATTTTAAAAAATCTAGAAAGTGATGGACTTGACATAATGATGTGCAGAGCTCAAGGTTATGATAATGCTGCCACAATGTCTGGAATTCATGGAGGTGTTCAAGCCATTCTGAAAAGAAAGAATAAGAAAGCTATTTTTAAAGGATGCGTGGACCATTCGCTTAACTTGTGTGGTCAACACTCTTTTGCTGAAAATGCTTTATGTGTAACATTTTTTGGAACTCTTGAGAGAATGTATTCCTTCTTTGCTGCTTCCACCCATCGATGGGATGTTTTAATTGAACACACTGCAATGTCGATTAAAAGGCTATCAACAACACGCTGGAGTGCACATCATGCTGCTGTTAAACCGGTGAAAGATAAGTTTGATGAATGTGTGGCGGCGATTGAAGCTCTATGTGATCCTCGTGAAAATGTGGAAACAAGAGGTGCAGCACAAGGTCTTTTACCTGCTGTCTGTGATTTCACGTTTCTGTGCTACCTTTACTTTTGGGCTGCTGTACTTGAGGAAGTTAATTTGACACAGCAGTATCTGCAGACTAAAGGCTTAACTCTTGACAAAGTAGTGACCAAGTTAGAGGCATTAAGACTTTTTCTGCAGGAGAAGCGCAGTCACTTAGTGGAGCATGCAATTGAACAGGCACTTTTAAAAGCAGACCAATTTGGAATAACAGTAGAGAGAAGATTAAGGTTCAAGAAGAGAATGGCAGGGGAACAACTCAGAGATGCTTCAGATGCTGGACTCACTATGCAAGAAGAAAACAATAGGGCGATGCTGGAGTGTATTGATCGTTTTCATTCTGAACTCCAGACCAGATCAACAGCGATCAAGGAAGTAGCAAATATGTTTGAGGCTGTTCAAGCCAAGAGTCTTCTATCAGCAACTGAAGAAGAGTTGCTGGTGTCAGTTCCAAAATTGACCACTTTCTATGATGAGCTATCCGAAGTAGAGCTTTTAAAAGAAATACCAAGGCTGAGAAGACACCTGAAGGCAGCAGATATTGATATCCACAAAGCCAAAGACTGGTCAATATTTGATATTTTAAAATTCATAGTTGACTGGGATTTCCTTGAATCTCTCCCAATACTCTCACTAAGCCTACAACTATTTCTTACGATCTGTGTGTCTGTGGCTTCATGTGAGAGGAGCTTTTCAAAACTGAAACTTATAAAGAACTATTTGCGATCAACCATGGGACAGTCAAGACTTTCTGATCTGGCTATATTATCAATTGAAAGTGATATGGTGAAAGATATTGATTTTGATGATGTGATTGACAGGTTTGCAGCTTTGAAGACCAGGATGGGAAACTTTTAATTTTAAATAACAGAAATTTTAATGTTAAATAACAAAAATTTAACTTTGTCCGAGTTTGTCGAAGTTCTTTATTTATGTTTTACCTGAAGTATTGAAGTTATATTGTTCAATTTGTTTTCTTTCTTATGTCCTTATTAACTTGTTGACTTATTTTACAAACATTACTATATGCGATTATATATGGTACAGGAACACTCAGAAGAAGACCATGGTGAAAGTCTAGAGGGGTGACACCAAGAGTTTACCGCACTGGGTGACACCAACCCCAGTGACGCCACTGTACATATGTACATAGATACGTACATCCCACTATGTTATTATTCTCAGACAGTATTAGGGCATCTGAAGCTGAATGGAGAGGAAAAATGCAGCTACAGATAGAAGTCCTACACCAATTAAGCATAAGATGAGCACCATGCAAGTCCATTCAACACCAGACTAGGTACAACCCACTGTTGAAGGGATACAATGTTGATCGACAGCTCACAAGTATCCACCCAAGATTCTAGGTTCAACACATTAATTTAAGACTAGAAATTGTATCATTTTCACCATCATCAAATTTTTTTGGAGAAACTATTAGTTCCTTTAATGGTGTTATTATCATTTTATCATTTCATCCGTCATCATTATGATAATTGATGAATAGTTACATACACTGTTATAGATATCCACAGATTGAAGTTGTATAGTTCTACTTGAAGTTATGATCTGATGAGAAGATCCACTACATATGGTACGAGAGACATATATGAGTCTGCTACTTGTCTCTACAGCACAATAACAGAGTAACTACAAGCCCAATAGTATGACACATGTGGGTACATTTGAAACATAATGTGCAAACTAAGTCAAATAGTAAAGCATATAATGGTCATAAGTCCACAGAACTTATGAAACAATAACAAGTGCAAATGTAAATTTGAGAGAAACCAAATAAGTACACATTTGCACAAAGGTTCTAAACCAGAATATTGCAAATGAAAACAAACACGTTGTATGTAGATGTTGTATTACTTTATTTCTTCAATGTACAGGGACGGTAAATCGTAGAATATGTATGCATAGGATGGAATATGTTTTCATTCATTAACATCTTAACATCCATGGGCAATGATAGCTGCCAGACAAATAAAGATCAGCTAAACATACCCCAAAATAGAAATACCTAGGGAAAGTACAGAAGAGATAAATACACTACAAGCATCGAAGCAGCACCAAGGTCAAACATAACTCATTAACGTCAAAGTCAAAGCAAGAGCAACCCATTGATACAAGAAGGGACAGTGAAAGCCATAGTCCATAACCACACACAGTATACCTTTCTCAGAGCCTGGGGCTTGGATTGAGTAGGAAGCTCATGTAGGGTACATGATTGAGGAGCTGCTAGGGATGTTTGATGAAACATTAGATCCTACATCAGACTAGATCACATAACCTCTGAACTTGAAAAGGAGGCTGTGACTATACGGAAGTCTAGGTGTAGACGGGTTGCCGTGTCCGCATAATATATATATATATATTTGTTTGTTTGTTTCTGTGATGTTGGTTATTGATGAAAACTTGTCACGAGTCTAAAGGTATCATGGGAAAGATAGGCTCATATGTAATGACAATAGACGTATAGATATGGGCGAATATTGAGAAAGACCAAAGCGTGCGACCATGAGTCCACGAAAACAAACGGTAGGGTGAACTTATCCAACTCATGTCAAGAAGGAGGAAGACTGAGGAAAGGTTTGTTTGCCAAGAACCGGACCTCACTCACTCAGTGTCCGATATCTTGGTTTCTGTCCAGGGTTTAGAATATTTAGCAGAAATATCTCAGTAGGCTCGTAGAATTACTGTACATGTCTTTCGTGCACACAACAAACATCCAAAGCGTCCTTAGAGTACAAAGTAACTTTATTACAGCACAGTTCTCACAGTGGTTGCCATCGAACACCGCTAGCTATTGCCTTTCAGCGTTCTGTGTCCGACCATCCCACTCACTGTCTGACCATAAAGAATAACCAGCACCACCAATCGTTATTTGTTCATGCTGTTGCTGCACACGGTCGACAATCACTACAATGTACTGCTAAACAAGAACATCGATGCTATCTACTTACGCACCTCACACTGGTGGCGAATGTGTCATGGCGTGTCTCTCGCTCGGCCATTCTTGTCGGTCTGTTCACAACACCGGGTCAGCTCTTTCCTCACAACTGGGCGCTATTGACTGGCCCATGGTTGCATGCAGTGTACTACTTCTTAACTCACAGCGTTCTTGAAGACGAACTCTACTTCACAGTGAACTGCAACTTCCATAACTGCAATCTTCCAAAATGCCTTCGAATCACAGAACTTCGACAAACACGACCTGTTTTCCTCACGCCCCAGCTTCGTCTCCCCCAGCACAACCTTCTTCCGGCTTTGACCTGGGCGCCTCACGTGACCACATTAGTTCCGCCCACTAGTCTGCCCGTCTTCGCTTGCATTTTTGAACTCTGTGTATACAATACTTTCTATGCTTGACACCCTTGCTGTGTTTCGCGTAATCCATCTCATAGTAGTAAAATGGTCTACTATTTCCAGTTCGGCGTCTTCAGTAAAGATTAATGGTACCCCATGTGCACCTTGTGACATAATCTGTGTCTTCTTTTTACTAATTGTTAAACTAAATTCAGAATAAGATTGGAGAATGCAGATAGCAAACGTTGTAATTCTTCCCCAGAGTGGGTCGTAATTGCAGCATCATCTGCAAACAGCAACTCTCTGATCAGTACCCTCCTAGTTTTGGTCTTGGCCTTATTTATCTGAGCATTGTAGAGACCACCGTCTTAGCGTGAGTGAATGTATACACCATCATCCTGATCACGAAAGGCATATTTCAGTAGAAATGAAAGGTATATTCCAAAGAGAGTAGGAGCAAGTATACAACATTGCTTAACTCCACTCTTGATTTCAAATTCTTCTGAAGTTGACTATACCTTTCATGCCTGTGTGGAACAATTCCAAAATGGCAGAAGAGTTGGTGGGCAGGCAATCTTCTTTATTGCGTTGAACAGACCCTCATGACTGACCAAATCAAATGCTTTTATAAGGTCGATGAAGGCAATAAACGATGGTTGATTTTGTTCGCGGCATTTTTCTTCCATTTGTCGCAATGAGAATACCATATCAATGGTAGAAAGGTCCCGTCGAAAGCCACACTGTGATTCGAGGTAGACTTGATCTCCTAGAACTTGAAGTCTGCGCAGAACAATTATGGCAAATACTTTCCCATCAATACACAGAAGTGAGATAACCCTATAGTTGTTGCAGTCGCTCCGATCGCCCTTGTTCTTGTACAGTGTTGTGATGCTTGAGTCTTTGAAATCCTATGGGACGTATCCTTCTCGCCTGCATAGCTCTATTAGCTGGTGGATCTGTAGACTAAATGTGTCTTGCCCACTCCTGATAACCTCTAATGGAATCCCATCCTTACCTGGAGCCTTGCCAGATAAAAGTTCATTAATAGCACACTTAACTTCTGTTATGGTGAGATGTATGTCCAGGTGGTCAAGAGTTGGCAGGGCCTCTAGAGCGTTGAGAGCATCATCCGCTAGTTTGGTCTCGCTTGAGTAAAGCTCCAAATAGCTCTCTACCTTCTATCCCTCTTCTGTTTCTTATCAGTGATGATTTCTCCAGTCAAGGTTTTCAGTGGTGCACTTCTTTTGTTCATTGGACCACGGGCCTTCTGTATCCCTTCATACATGTTTCTGATGTTTCCCTTATACTTGCATTTTGAATGTAGCTGCATAACTTGATCCAATAGTCATTTGCACACTGCCAGACATCTATTTGCACATCCTTCCTAGCTTGCTTCCGCTCACTGAGAGTTTAGCGTTGTTCTTTCCTTATTTCTTAAGAGAGCTACCTTCTTTTTATCAATCACGGACTGCTGTGTCTGGCTGTTTGCCGCATACCAGTCCTGCCTCGTATGATCCACAGTGCCATAAACACCTACCGCTGTTTTATAAAGAGTTTTCTTAAGCTTACCGCACTTTTCACTTGCTGTATAATTTTCTGATGTATCAGGGAAAGTGTCTTCAAATTGCTGTTGGAACTCAAAGCACTCATCAGGATCTTGGGTGTAAATAATATTAATCTTGGGGCTAGATTCGACTTTAGTAGTGAGGATTTTATTGGTCTCAGTCTAACCCTAGCAACAACTAAAGAATGGCCAGTATCACAATCAGCATTGTGGTAACTTCGAGTTAATGATATTTGGTTTATATGTTGTCTCTATGTGATGATGAAGTCTAGCTGATGCCAATGGCCAGATATTCGGTGTTTCCATGTGCCTTTATACCGCTCTTTTGTTTTAAAAAAGAAGTTTGTAATACATAGTTCATTTCTGGTGCAATGCTCCAGCAGCCTTTGCCCATTTTCATTCATGTGACCGATGTTGTATTTTCCAAGGCACACTGGCCATGAACTCGAGTCCTTGCCCACACGAGCATTAAAATCACCGAGCATATAAATGTAGTCAGATTTTGGAACTGCCTTGATCACAGAGTCTAAAATCTCATAGAATAAATCCTTCACATCATCAGAGGAAGTTAGTGTCGGTGCATATGCAGTGATAATTGTGGCAAAACCACAAGTGGTTGCCAAGCGCAGGGGCAATAGTCTTTCATTACCTCCAGCTGGAATTTCAATCATTCCCAGTAGCGAATTCTTCACTGCAAAGCCCACACCATGTTGCTTTTTTTTCCTACCTGCTCTCTACCCTTCCAAAACAAGTTGTACTTTTTTTCCCCTTAGTGACCCTTCCTCAGCGAGGCTAGTCTCCTGCAGGCTAGCAATTTCAGGGTTAAAACGATTGAGTTCGGCATCAATCACATCAGTTTTGCTCACATTGTCAATATTCGTCAGGTCAGTGGAAATCCTAAACACATAATTCTTACGTTCCATGTTGCAAGCCGTAGCTTGCGGTTTTCTGTTTTTTTTTTTTTTTAGTAATACCTGGTGCACTGGTTTTACAGCCAACGATTCGGATTTTATCCTAGTCCCAAGCACCCATTAAAGCAGGCAGGTTGTTGCGATTCAGAACACAATTGGCCGGAGGCTGAGAGATTGATTGATTGATTTAACTTTATTTTCAAAGGGTCACAAATTGGGCTCACAGACCCGTCTTAAATTCGGCCCTTCCAATCATTAATCTTTCGTTCATCAATAGTGCATGATACATTCACATATAAAAAGAAACCTTGTCAAAAGAATGTTGTAAACATAAACAATACATATTACCATGTGATGAGACACATTCCCCACTCACCCACACATCCCCAACCTACACCCCCCCCCACACACACACACACCCAGGCACACATACATTCCCCCACCCACTCATCCATCCCCCACCCACACACATCCCTCATCCTTCCCCCAATTCAAACACACTCACCCACCCACACACCCCAACCACACACATCCCACCATCAACCAACACATCCTGCACCTACCAATACACACATCCTCACCCACACACCCACCCCACCCATACATCACCCATACATCACCCACCCACCAACATCACCCCTCCCCCACACATCCCGCACACGTCCCCCACCCACCCAAACACCCCCAACCACACATCCTCCAAACATACATCCCCCGCCCACACACAAATCTCCCCACCATCCCACACACACACACACATCCCTCACCTACTCACAGATTCCCCACCCATACACACTTCTCCCCACCCACTCACACGCACATCTGCTGAGCTTGAGGCGGGCGGTAGCTGATCAGTGACACATGTAGGTGTCTCCCACCGCCAGAGGAACCCGCGGCGCTCCATGTCTACGCCAATTAACAAGGACTTATAACCAGTAACTGCTACCTCTTGCGTTGATTCCGAGACCGGTTAAGCACAAAGCCTGGGCTGAAATATAGAAACCATGAGCCCTCTCTCGGCCTGCCTAATTCACTCTAGAGGAAAGGTAATACCAATAAATCTGGAACAAGACAAGCTGCAGAATCAGCAAAGCAATGCTCTGTCACCCTGTCGGAGCTTCGATCCTAGACCAGCTGCCAACCAAGGCTTGGGGCCTGGTCTGCCCTGCCATGACATGTTGTCTTTAGGTTGCATTTCCTCGCACCAGGATAATAATGCTTGTACCCTACGAATTGCGTTCCTCCGCACGAAGCCGTTGGCACAATGTGGGGTGTCGGGTTTGGTAAGCGCGCCCAACATTCAACGCTAACAGAAAGCAGGTAGTACCGTCTACTGTCATACGGCAGCTCAGTCATATCTGACTGAGACCAGACGGTACATGTGTTGTGTATATTTAGGTGTGCTGCAAGAGTACAAAGCGTTGTGTCACACATGCCCAGATTTAACTTACTTACGAGAACCACTGACACAAAATTCCTTATGCAAGCGCGGATACAAAACTAATTCCCAACTCAAGAATGGTTCCCTCCCCTATCAAGGAAATATGGGAAAGCTATGAGGTTGGGCGCCACCCATACTTGATTCATTTTTCAGCTGGCGTAAAGTTATGCTAGAAGCACATGCGTTTTTGATATATTATTCCTAGACTCTCAAGTGTATATACACAATACACGCATGCATATCTGCGCCCCAGATGAGGAAATTTGAAGCCCAGTAGTTGGTAATCTTAGGACTGCAACCTTTTCCGCATCTGGAAGTGAACAACTGTACGACTGCAACAGAGAATCGCTCTCTCCCGGGGCGGGAGTGTACGCTGAACAACTGTTGGTGTCAATATGCGTCCTGTTTTTCACATTTGATGATTTCGATGTTTACTTACTTCCCACAAGAAATTCCACATTCTTCTCATTATGTTATATTAAATAATAAATTGCCCCGCGGAAGTTTCTTGGGATGGGTCGGTGACGCGATAGCGCCTGTACATTATGTAGGCCTAGAGTGAGGAGGAATAGGTGGCCAATCTCATGGCATTGCCAGCGCATTCCGCTCTCTGCTCTAGCGAGTTCGCTTCTCATTCTTCCTGGCCAGTGCATTCGCCGCGAACTGTGCAGGTTGGGGTTTTTCTTTTTGCCCCCCGACAGAAAAAAAATTCGAACCTTACCGAGGATTCGAAACCTGGTCGCCAGAAGAAGAGCCCAGCATTCTCGCCACTCGTCTGGCCGCGCCACATAGGAAGTTAGTTGAATATCCTTCACAGGACGTCGCAGTCAACGCCATCATTGTTTAGCTGTTCGTGATTCATGGGCAAATTTACATTCAGTGGTTTGCCATTGCTTTCTGAACGACCGGCACCCTTACCAATTGATTAAAAGGAAACAACAACAACAACGTAAGGCGATCTGCCGCCAAATCGCCCACAGCTGTGTTTCGAATGCAGGTATGCGGGATTATGAACTGTTTCCGCAATTCCCTCGCCACCGATCATGGGAAGACGTATGTCTAATAATGCAGGGCACAATAACACAATAAGCACGTTAAAAGAAAAAAAAAACAACAACACTGGAACCAGTGCTGCATGTAGGCTGCGACAAGTAGCACTAACAAACATACATATAGATGTCGTCTTAGAGATTAACCGCTTGTTGAGTTGAGTAAAGAACCAACATCACTGCACTCAGGACATTTCCATACGTGCTCCGTCCCCTCGTTCAACAGCCAGCGAAGAGTTATACTACTAATCGTTCCCACCGCTATCTGATAAAAAGTTCTCCTGGTCTCCCCTCTCAGTGATGAGATTCTTCAAGAACCCCTGCCGATCCCCCGCAATCTCATTATTTCTACATATGGGTTCTCAATCTGTTCCTCCGCCTTCTCCACCTGGTCCCACAAGCGCACGACTACCTCCCCCTTGTTCATAGGCAAACTACCACCAAGAGATGCATTCCCAGCTAGCCTATCAGACTGTTCATTTCCCGTACACCCGCATGGCCAGGGCAAAATATCCATACAATTCTCACAATCTGTGACCTCTGAAGCGACGAGAGCAATTAACCGCTTATGGTTACGTGACGCTTATGGTTGTGTTCTTAACCGCTTACGGTTGTGTGCAGTACGTCGTTTCTGTTACCGGTTACCAGTTTGGTTAGTAGGTTTGTAAAGGGTCATTTCCATTGCTCACGGGCATCCCATAAGTGATCCAGCCTCCTTCCAACGACCCCACTAGGGAAATATCAACACGTTGCACGGACTCTGAAGCACCCGCAATAATCTAAATGTATGCATAACAGAACCACAAATGCTGCAAATTGTCCTTTCATTTGTGAGAGTTTTATAATAACCAGTTGCTAGCACCACGCAATCTGTAACCAGAAAACACATTAGTGTAAGTCAGTGATTCAGTGCAGAAGAATAATATATCGACAAATGCGACTTACCATTTGGATCGAAGGGCGCTATATCGGCTGACTAAATTCATCGTGTTATTTGTTTAGTTTCGTGGTACTTTCGCAATTTTAATGTACAGTGAACGGAAATTTACATTATAATACTTATTCATTTGATTGTGCAGACTGTTTGGTCCACAAATACGTTTTTGTATTGCGCTGAATCAGTTAACAATGAACCAGGCCAAACACTGTGTGCATATTATACACACGTCCGACTTGAACAAGACATTTACATCTAGCTTTCACGACACAGTACTCACTCAGGATATGCCCTTAAGTGCTCTGTTAGAAGGTGACGAAAAGTAAGGATACTTGTTTGTAGTGTCAGTGGTCGGTTGGTTATATGCACGCCTATTCTCCGTCCTCTACCACAAGTTTTCCTGCTATTGCCAAACTGGATTCCCGATTTCATCAGTCGTTGCCGTATGTGGTTGTGGATTTGTTTTCTCGTGCAACAGGCGAAAATGTATAGGCGGTAGCACATCTCTGTTGCTGACCATCAGTGTTTCCCCTGGAGGCCAGTCAGTCGACCTTTTCTTTTCCACAATGAGTTAATCAACGAAAACTAGAAGTGGAATGAGTCAGCTGTACAAGAACGTAATCACAAGTGGAAAAAAACGGTCGTTGCTGTTAGGATCTTCGTCAGCACATAGACAAGAAACAAACACCTGTTGCAGCTTCATAACATATATACTCATGTTATTTAGCTGGTATTGGCCAGCCATCGAGGGAAATCAAGTTGTGTACCGCTCAACTGGGGTACAGATCCAATGACAGCACCCTCTTTCTTTTCCACGTACATCGATGTGACCTGGATAGTGGAGCCACTTTTGCTCTTGCAGACGTGACGTGACGACTCAGTGTATCTCACATGTTCATGCCAACATTGTACCGACTGAATCTTTCGGAGCACTGACTGAGATTAAATTATGATGACTGACTTATTGAATGAAGCATCTGAAAGCCATCTCAGAGCAGTGGTGACCGCCTCGACTTCCATTCTCATGCTGGATGTCGTGTTTGAATCTATTCCACTCTGCTATGAGATGATCTTGTTCCTCCATCTAGCGGTGAAGCCAAACCAGGATCTCTCACCACGCTGTACTATTACGTTGGTATCTACTGGGGCCGGGGGGGGGGGGGGAGCTGAGTGGTCTCGAGGCATGGTTTCAGCCTCGGGGTAGTGAGATCGGATGCCCGTGTGTATTGTTGTGCACGTAAAAAAATCCCTTCGCAGTTAGAAATTGAAAAAGAGTAGCCTAACGGCACTGCCCGGGCAACATTTCGAGTTAACAATATACCCAAAGTATTTCAGGATCCTCGCCGGTGTTACGGAGTTCGTGCACTGAGCTGAGATTCTCCAAGACTCAGGCTTGAGTTAGGAGTAGAACAGAGCACTTATGGGTTACACCCGTGTGCCGTGATGTTGATCATGTCGACTGAACTAAACTACTAATAAATCATCTGTCAAGCTATAATCTCCCTCAGCTGTCACATTTCTAGCTCTGCTCTCTAATTGTACGACTGCATTCTCTGCTAAGAGTTAAACGGACTCCGTGGTATGTTGCTCCATCTTCATGTGTGCGAATCCATTCTTCCCTCTTAGACACAACTGAACCCGTATAACTTGAGTGATTATCTTCGCTGCCGGCATCTATAATATTTCTCTCTGTGAGTCATGACTCTTGCTGTCAGTTATGTGCCTATGCAGCAAACATCTAATATCACGCTAGGGCCTTAAATAAGCTTTACTTTTTGCTCCATTCGCACTGCGAGCGCTAACAAGTCAAGTCGCATTATTCTGTCAAGAAGCCTGATACGCGGGAAAATGTCACGCGGAAAGTCCAACAAGAAACATGCGGTAACCAAGATGTGCAGCGTGGGAGCCGACAAGAAGAAGAACGTGGAGAGCCTACATGCTAACCGCATCAAAGAGCCTGATACTACAGCCATCACTGAAGCTACTACGAGGGAGAAGATCGACAGCCCAACACAGTCAAGAACCAAGACAGCAGAGAAGGAGAAAAAAGACACCAGAGTCGGAAACACCGACTCAAAAACAGTCCGATGGGTTGTCAAGCGGATCCAAGTGGAGCTGACAGATGAAGAAATCCTGAAGCAGCTACGAGAAGAGAATCTTCACATCCGATTCTTGAAGGCGGAGCGGCTCCTCACCTACTCCAAGATACCCACAACCTTGGCGGTGGTGACATTGGAGGGCAGCGAGATGCCGACCACAGTATCAATCAACAAGAGAATGCAGCAGCCAGAGAGATTCATCCCAAGATGTCAGAGGACCGGCCACAGCAGAGCAATATGTCGCAGTAAGACAGAAATCTGCCGTTACTGCGCCGATCACCACGCCTTCAAGGAGTGTCCGCTGGCCAAGCTGGACACAGACTTCCGAGCTCCTAACAGAAGAAAGTGTGCCAACTGCCTGGGCAAGCATGGAGCAAGATACTTGGGCTGTCCGTACCTGCAACGACACAGAGACGATTTAAAGATAGCCATCACCACAAGGACACCATACAACGAAGCAATGCGGAGGTGCGAGACAGCCATGGGTTGCTCACAAGCGGAAAGAGCCCAACTGCAAAGCCAAATAGACGAGCTAAAGAAGCAAATCAAGCTACTCCTAGCACCGCCACAAACCAATGACAAGGAAAAACTGCTTGTTGAAATGAAGGAGATACAGAAAAACCTTAAACAAGAGATGGAGCGCATGGCCGAGATGAAGAAGGAGAACGAAGAAATCCTACAAATGATCAAGACCGAAAGAGAATTGCATAGAGCTGAAATGGAACTCTTTCAAAACAAACCAACAGAAGCCATACAAGAACTCACAGAGAAACCGCAAGATGAAAACCAAGAGACCGAGCCTGAACCGCAAGCTAAAGCCAGCAGCCCAACCACAACGCCCAAGAGGGAACCACTATACCGTCGAATCTCTGAAGGAGGCACAGAATACCCAGTTAACAAGGAGGAACTCAAGCGCAAGGAATTCAGAAGGCGCTGGGAAGAAAAAGATAAGCTTTAGTCTGGGTCAGCGTATGTTTGGACTTGATTCAGAAAATGCCAATCATGTTCCGCTTTTTGTTTATTAGGGTATCTCTAGTGCAGCCCAGCAGTGTTTGCACACTTCATTTTGGATGCGCTCTAATCTTTTGAACTGGACAGTGTGAGCACACCCAGAACTCAACAACGAACATGACCAGATGATGTTATAAGAGGAATAGCAATCTCTGCTGCTTGTGAGCGGCTGTCATAGTTCTCAGTGCTGCCAACCCTCGCTTGCCTCAGTGTACAGTGTTATCAACATGGTATATGTATGATAGTCTGCGCTCAAAGGTTATCCTCAAATGTTCAGCATATTGCATCTATCAATAGCCTTCCTATTGAAGGTCATTTCAGCCAGGTTAGGTTTCACTATGGCATTGTTCAAAGAACAATGTTTACCTAATAAACTCATCCCGACAGCCATAAATGATAAACAAACATGTTATCTGTTGGGGTATCATCATTGCCCTCTGGACAAGTCCATAGATCCTCACCCTAACATATGCATCAGCGTCCCGCTGGCTAATAGTGCCAGTTCTGTGTTGGTTGAAGTGCCCCTCATTCTCCCGACGTGCCTCTCGTGTCTGGCCATGCCAATTCTTACTCCCGAGTCTCTCATTCTGGACAACGATGTGGATTCATTAGCGTCAAAGTCCTCAGCTCTCCACATCTCTCTAAGAGCATTAATAACACCGTCACGATCCGTGAGCTGTTTAAAAAGAGCAAAAGTATGACAGGAATGTCTATTGTCATCTTCATTATTATTACCGACTATAGCCTTGTTTACGAAGATAACAACATCCCCCACAGGACATGGAATCCAATGGATGGGGGAGTCGTGGGTCACAGGTTATGATGTCCATCTCAGACTCGGGAGGTCCTGGGTTCGATCTCAGAGTAGGCATGGAGGTGTTTCCAGCTACAATTGTTGTCTAATGGTAACACCTGACCACCTGATCTCTGGGGTTGTGAGTTCTGATACCTAGTCTTCATGAATAAGGGCAAAAAATAGGAGGAATAAGAACCATACACTATTCAACATAATTAGGTTTCACCCAAACTTTTAGCGGGAAAAATGCATGAAGTTTCACTGCATGGTTTCAAAGCAGACATATTTCAAACTGTCTAGACTAAATTATATTAATCATAAGAACCACTTTCTATATTAAACAAAAAGATTTGTATTTACCAAGCAAAGTGCAATTCCCAAATTGTTAATACCTAGGCTATTAAAACAGATTGTTTTGAAATAATACTGAACACACAACTTAAGGTCTAAATATGAAAAGAAGTACTTACTAGAAGATATGCGTGTGACCCATTAAGATAATTGCCATGTGTGCAGAAAAGCTGAATAGGATAACAATATATTTCCTCTAAACTCAAACGCGAAGATTGTGTGCCACCAAGAGGGATAATTATACTGTGAATAAACACAGTTGGATACAAGAAAGATGTATGTCCTAATCACTAGCTCGAGTTGTTGTACTTTGTTGTGTAGATTTTTGCATGGTTATGACCCCGCAAATGATCAATGCCTGTTTTACAGCGGTTATGTCAGTCTTTAAAATCCTTCTATAGATCGCACACATATATCTCATAAGCTCTTCAGTCTCCTCCTTTTCCCCAAATCCTCTTACAGATACTCTCCAGTCTCCTCCAACACATACTCCCATAAACTCTCCAGTCTCCTCCAACACATACTCCCATAAACTCTCCAGTCTCCTCCAACACGTACTCCCATAAACTCTCCAGTCTCCTCCAACACATACTCCCATAAACTCTCCAGTCTCCTCCAACACATACTCCCATAAACTCTCCAGTCTCCTCCAACACATACTCCCATAAACTCTCCAGTCTCCTCCAACACATACCCCCATAAACTCTCCAGTCTCCTCCAACACATACTCCCTGACACTCTCCAGTATCCTCCTATTCACCAAATCCTCTTACAGATACTCTCCAGTCTCCTCCAACACATACTCCCATAAACTCTCCAGTCTCCTCCAACACATACTCCCATAAACTCTCCAGTCTCCTCCAACACATACTCCCATAAACTCTCCAGTCTCCTCCAACACATACTCCCATAAACTCTCCAGTCTCCTCCAACACATACTCCCATAAACTCTCCTCCAACACATACTCCCATAAACTCTCCAGTCTCCTCCAACATATACTCCCATAAACTCTCCAGTCTACTCCAACACATACTCCCATAAACTCTCCTCCAACACATACTCCCATAAACTCTCCTCCAACACATACTCCCATAAACTCTCCTCCAACACATAATCCCATAAACTCTCCAGTCTCCCCCAACACATACTCCCATAAACTCTCCAGTCTCCTATAAACACATACTCCCATAAACTCTCCAGTCACCTCCAACACATACTCCCATAAACTCTCCAGTCTCCCCCAACACATACTCCCATAAACTCTCCAGTCTCCTCCAACACATACTCCCATAAACTCTCCAGTCTCCCCCAACACATACTCCCATAAACTCTCCAGTCTCCTCCAACACATACTCCCATAAACTCTCCAGTCTCCTCCAATACGTACTCCCATAAACTCTCCAGTCTCCTCCAATATGTACTCCCATAAACTCTCCAGTCTCCCCCAACACATACTCCCATAAACTCTCCAGTCTCCTCCAACACATACTCCCATAAACTCTCCAGTCTCCTCCAATACGTACTCCCATAAACTCTCCAGTCTCCCCCAACACATACTCCCATAAACTCTCCAGACTCCTCCGACACATACTCCCATAAACTCTCCAGTCTCCTCCAACACATACTCCCATAAACTCTCCAGTCTCCCCCAACACATACTCCCATAAACTCTCTAGTCTCCTCCAACACATACTCCCATAAACTCTCCTCCAACACATACTCCCATAAACTCTCCAGTCTCCTCCAACACATACTCCCATAAACTCTCCAGTCTCCCCCAACACATACTCCCATAAACTCTCCTCCAACACATACTCCCATAAACTCTCCAATCTCCTCCAACACATACTCCCATAAACTCTCCCCCATAAACTCTCCAGTCTCCTCCAACACATACTCCCATAAGCTCTCCAGTCTCCTCCAACACATACTCTCAGACACTCTCCAGTTTCCTTCTAACCTCCAGTCTCCTCCAACACATACTCCCATAAACTCTCCTCCAACACATACTCCCATAATCTCTCCAGTCTCCTCCAACACATACTCCCATAAATTCTCCAGTTCTCCTCCAAAAAATACTCCCATAAACTCTCCAGACTCTTCCAACACATACTTCCATAAGCTCTCCAGTCTCCTCCAACACATACTCTCAGACACTCTCCAGTTTCCTTCTAACCTCCAGTCTCCTCCAACACATACTCCCATAAACTCTCCTCCAACACATACTCCCATAATCTCTCCAGTCTCCTCCAACACATACTCCCATAAATTCTCCAGTTCTCCTCCAACACATACTCCCATAAACTCTCCAGACTCTTCCAACACATACTTCCATAAACTCTCCAGTCTCCCTCTACAGACACCTCAATAAACTATCCAGTCTCCTCCAACACATACTCCCTTAAACTCTCCAGTCTCCCTCTACAGACACCTCAATAAACTATCCAGTATCCTCCAACACATACTCCCTGAAACTCTCCAGTCTCCTCCAACATATACCTCCATAACCTCTCCAATTCTCTCACACAGATACCTGCATAAATTCTCCAGGCCTCTCCAAGATATACCTCCATAAACTCTCCAGTGTCCTCACACAGTACCTCCATAAACTCTTCAGTCTCCTACAGATCACTCAGATATCTAAACACATTCTCCAGCCATCTTGTATAGATAACACTAAGGAGGGTTTCAACACAGTGGATGAATTATGTGCATACCATAAACACACATGCTATAAATATTCTTGTAAGGTGATATTAATGTTCATGTATGATTAATTTTGAACAAATCAACTACACAAATGCAAGGTGATATTCATGTATGATCAATCTTGAACAAACCAGCTACACATATGTAAAGTGATATTCATGTAGATCAATCTTGAATAAATCAACTACACAAATGTAAAGTGGTATTTATGTATGATCAATCTTGAACAAAGCAAATACATAAAAGTAAGGTGACATTCATGCACGATTAATTGTGAACAAATCAACGACACAAATGTAAGGTGGTATTCATGTATGATTAATTCTGAATAAATCATCCACACAAATGTAAGATGATATTAATGTATGATCAATCTTGAACAAATCAACCACACAAATGCAAGGTGCTATTCATGTATGATTAATTCTGAACAAATCAACTACACAAATATAAGGTGATATTCATGCATTATATCAATCTGTAACAAATTAACTTCACAAAACTAAAATCACACTCTTGTATAATAAGTCCAAAAGAAAACTAAAACAAAATGAAATATATACAAAGTCATATTATTGTGTAATGATTGTTGTCTGTCCATCAAGACTGATGCTGACCATTTATTTCATCCAGTGGGGTTGAAAGTATGGAGCCGTGAGTTCTAAGATGGCTTAAAAGGCCTATTTTGCCTCAAAATGTTGACAATGTGGGCAAAGAATGCTTGACGCTCCAGGAGGAGGATCTCCTGCAGTGGTTTTACTGTCCAGCCCTTTTCTTCACAGCTCTGCAGTCCTGGTTGCCTCACAAGTGGACTCACAACTTGTGTAATGATGTATGCCACAAATTTTGGTCTTTGGCAGCAGTCTCCCAGGTGTCAAGATGAATTACAAAAGCTTTCAGTGAAATTTTCAGAGTGTATTTAAAGCGTTTCCTCTGGCCGCCTTGAGAGCGTTTACCACAACACAGCTCACCGCAAATAATTTGTTTAAGGATCCTGCGATCTGGCATGCGAGTTAAGTGACCAGCCCAGTGAATATGATTCTTCATTAGTAGAGTGTGGATACTGGCATGGACGCTCTTTCTAGAACTTCAGTGTCTGGATCTTGTCTTGCCAATAATCTTCAGTAGCTTCTTAAGGCAGACTGTAGGGAAGTGGTTTCATTTCCTAGCGTGTCGCTGATAAACAGTCCATGTTTCACAAGCATATAGCAGTGTGGACAATACAATTGCTTTTTAGACTTTCAGCTTTGTTTGCAGGCTTATTCCAGTTCTGTCCCACACATTCTTGTACAGTCTGCCAAAGGCCGCACTGGCCTTGGAGATTCTTGCATTCACTTCGTCATGAATTGTGGCAGCTTGCGACACGGTGCTGCCAAGATAAGTGAATTTGTTCACAACACTTAGTCTGTGACCATTCACCTTGATATTTGGCAAGGTCTGATTATTCCCTGGAGCTGGCTGGTACATAACTACAGTTTTCTCCAAGTTGATATTAAGCCCAAAGTTGGCACAGGCATGTGAGAAAGCAGTGTAATGATTACACACATGACAAATCTGGAATTGACCTGGAGACAACAACAGGGATCCTGATTCTACAATCCTTTAGGTCATCTGATACATATACTCTTTAGCATCATCTGATATCCACAATCCTCTAGGTCAGTGGTTCTCAACCCTTTTTGGCCCGTGCCCCCCTTCACCATATTTTCAGGACGTCATTCCCACACTTTCATATTTCCTACCTAAAAGAATGCTTGACGCTCCAGGAGGAGGATCTCCTGCAGTGGTTTTACTGTCCAGCCTTTTCTTCACAGCTCTTGCAGTCCTGGTTGCCTCACAAGTGACTGCACACTTGTGTAATGATGTATGCCACAAATTTTGGTCTTTGGCAGCAGTCTCCCAGGTGTCAAGATGAATTACAAAAGCTTTCAGTGAAATTTTCAGAGTGTATTTAAAGCGTTTCCTCTGGCCGCCTTGAGAGCGTTTACCACAACACAGCTCACCGCAAATAATTTGTTTAAGGATCCTGCGATCTGGCATGCGAGTTAAGTGACCAGTCCAGTGAATATGATTCTTCATTAGTAGAGTGTGGATACTGGGCATGGACGCTCTTTCTAGAACTTCAGTGTCTGGGATCTTGTCTTGCCAATTAATCTTCAGTAGCTTCTTAAGGCAGACTGTAGGGAAGTGGTTTCATTTCCTAGCGTGTCGCTGATAAACAGTCCATGTTTCACAAGCATATAGCAGTGTGGACAATACAATTGCTTTTTAGACTTTCAGCTTTGTTTGCAGGCTTATTCCAGTTCTGTCCCACACATTCTTGTACAGTCTGCCAAAGGCCGCACTGGCCTTGGAGATTCTTGCATTCACTTCGTCATGAATTGTGGCAGCTTGCGACACGGTGCTGCCAAGATAAGTGAATTTGTTCACAACACTTAGTCTGTGACCATTCACCTTGATATTTGGCAAGGTCTGATTATTCCCTGGAGCTGGCTGGTACATAACTAACAGTCTTCTCCTATTGATATTAAGCCCAAAGTTGGCAAAGCATGTGAGAAAGCAGTGCAATGATTAACACACATTACAAATCTGGAACTGACCTAGAGGAGACACAGGAATCCTGATTCTACAATCCTTTAGGTCATCTGATACATATACTCTTTAGCATCAGCTGATATTCCACAATCCTCTAGGTCAGTGGTTCTCAACCCTTTTTGGCCCGTGCCCCCCTTCACCATATTTTCAGGGACGTCATTCCCACACTTTCATATTTCCTACCTAAAAATCCCCCCCCCCCCCCCCCCCCCCCCCCCCCCCCCCCCCCCCCTTACACAGTAGTATGTAAAAATGGAAGGTAAATATGTTAAAACAGGTCTAGACATCCACATAAAACGTGATTTGTGGGTCTACTTACTTTATAAAATTGAATTTAAGAAGGATGAAACGTGCATAACTGTAAAGTATGAATCAATCAATCAATCATGTGCCATGCCGGAAAGCGTGGGCGGTCATGACTCGCCATTTCACTCGATCACCAGTGTCGTATGAAGGGAAAAGCAATATCAAGTAATCGGTTCTTGTATTAACGCGATCTTGAAATGATCCTTATTTCCTCCCCTGGGAGGGGGGGGGGGGGGAAAATTCCCCACCGGTTGAGAACCACTGCTCTAGGTCATCAGATACATATACTCTCTATCATCTGATATCCACAACCCTCTAGGTCATCTGATACATACACTCTCTATCATCTGATATCCACAACCCTCTAGGTCATCTGATACATACACTCTCTATCATCTGATATCCACAATCCTCTAGGTAATCTGATATACATAATCCTCTAGGTCACCTGATATCCACCATCCTCTAGGTCATCTGATATCCATAATCCTCTAGGTCATCTGATATCCACAATCCTCGAGGTCATTTGGACATTGTTATAACCATACATGGGGTATTCGACCACATATGTGTCAAGTCCACAACAAGGTAACAGATGAGTAACTTGCATATATATTTTCATGTAGAGTTTTTGTCACCCTGTGTCTGTAGTTTAGAGGTTAGTGACACGCAGTTTCACAATTCCCGGGACATACCGGGTCGAGGTTGAAAATCAACCATGAGTAATTTGTAAACAGACAGCTGCATGTGGTGTTAGCCATTCAAAGGCAAATTACTGAATGTAAATTTGCCTATGTATCACAAACAGCCATTAACAGCTGATGCAGACTGCAATGTCCTGTAGAGGACATGCAACTAACTATATAAAACATACAGATATTTGTGCTCTCTTGAAAGCCAGTATGCATACAGTTTTACCAACTACTTATGATAATCCCATTTTTTCGCTCTTCTCTATCATTTTGTGTAGAATAGTTTACAGACTATTTTCAGACTCTGATGTTAAAACTATGAGACTGGAATATCTCATAATATTTACATTCCGGACTTCAATGTTAACTCCTTCAAGATGTTTAATGTTTCCGAGTATTATCTCGCCATAGATGTTGAACAAAATAAAGTTAGTTGCATATCCTTTACAGGACATTGCAGTCAAGCCTAGCATTGACTGGCTGTTTGTGATGTCTTGACAAGCTTACATTCAGTACTTTGCCATTGCTTTCTGAATGACAGGCACTCATACTTCTGTATGGAAACCAATGCAAGACAGCTGCTTCCAAATCGCCAACAGCTGTGTTTCGAATGTGGTATGTCGGGATTATGAATTGAATTATTAACTTCTACACCACAGAGCTGGTGAAAATATCAGGTAATAAAACATACTTGCCTAACTCCCCTTTTAACTGCTATGAATTCACTCAATTCTTCTTCATTGAAACATATTAATCACCAAATATAACAAGATACAATCTTAAGACTATGGACAGGCCACAATATCACATGTTTAATATACTATTAATATACTAAAGATAGGAGATATTGATGAATGTAACTGGAAATGGTAAACTGACAGCCAAACATTTGTTTCCAACATAAACAAAACAGAAACAACTATTTTAACCTACACTGCTCCTATTGAGGACAAATGCTATGGGGATATCAACAAATTTAAGTTGACTGCTGCTTTCTTTGCATTTATTCATATTGATGTCTGAATGTGAACAAAGAAGAATTACATAAAAATTGTTTTTGTATTATTAATTTACAAATATCATATTTGACTCAGCATTGCAACATGTGTATCTATGACTCCTCAACTTGTTTTGTCATCTTCTTCTTCTTCCTTTTCTTACTTGCCATCTTCATGGCAGTAGGTCCCATATGATACCTGCCGAATCTGCGTGCCAACATTACCTTCTCTAACTGCCTTGCTAGCTGTCTCTTGTCCACTTGCTGCCCGCCTGTCTCCTGGCTACTTTTTGAACCAAAGTTAATAATCGATATCTTTTTCTTTCTATGTTTTTTATTCAATTTGTCCCCTTGCTGTCCATTTATCTCCGGGTTATTTGTAGAACCAAGGTTACTAACCGAGAGCTTTTTCTTTTTATGTTTCTTTTTCAATTTTTTAACATCAGTAGAATGTATGGTCCACTTGACTCTGTTGTGCCTCCTTTTTCTGTTTCTTGGCTTTCTTTGTCTTTTCCTTGACAGTGGAAGAGGTTGGAATCGCGTGATCTCTATCTGTTTGTGACTGCCTCAGGTGGCTCTCATTAACCCCATTATCTTGCACAGGTGTTGTCATTTCCCCATGCGATGCATCGCCCTTAGTATTTATGCCCAGATTCTTATGTTTCTTCTTCTTCTTATGTGGACTTTGTACATCTATGCCACTCGCTGTTATCTTTCACAATGGCTGATTCAAGTCTATCCAATTCTGCATTGCTGCCATCAGCCAACTTCCTTTTCTTTGCTTTCACAGCAGATTGTTCAGAATTCTGTCCACCTGTTGTCAACCTCTGCTCAGGAGGCGCTGCAGTTTCATCTCCTGAAGCTCCATCCTCTGCTACTGTTTGTGATGTTGATGGCAGAGTCTCTTCAATATCAGTAGCCTTCCTCTTTCTTTTCTTTTTCTTCTTAGATTCTCCTCCTGTTGATGATTCCCTGAGGAAAGAAATGAAACCCAATTGACACAGATGAATGAATATATAATTATATATACTAAGTTTTTTCAAAATTATGTTCACATGTATAAGTTAAAAAAGACATCATCGCACTCATGGCATGGCAATGTATGCTTCCAGCAGTATGTGTTTCAATTGTATGTGAAGATGCTGGAAAGTGTGAGTACTTATAGAGAGCCGTGGTGGTGTAGTGGCTAGACACCCACCTGCTGGCCCCGAGGTCATGTGTTCTAATCTGCACTGAAATATGTTTTAAAATTGACCAGAGTTTCCAGGTGAATCAAGCCTTTAATCATCATCATCCAGTGCCTTGCTGGCTGGCAAGGGCGGTCATGCCTCTCCATAATTTGCAATCTCCGACAGCATGGATCAATTTGTGTATTGACTCCCTTCAACACCATGACATAAGACTGTAGAATCTTCTCCCACTGCAGTGGCCTAGCAGTCCTCTTGTCTATCTCTCTTTCCACAAATATTTCCGGTTGTCATGACATGTTCCAGTAGTTGTCTTCTCATAACGTGCATAAAAAAACGATGGCTACCTCTTTCTGATGTTTATGATAAGTTGACTTTGCGACTCAGCTTCCCTAAAATGTCCAGATTGCTCATTTTAGCTGTAAATTAATTTTCAGCATTCTTCTATACAACCACATCTCCAAGGCTTCCAGGGATTTTCTCCCCTGTTTACTAATTGTCCAGGATTCTCAGCAATATGCTAAAATTGGATCTATGTAACATGCAAGAACTCTTTTTCTAACTGTCAAGGAAAATTAAGACTAAAACAGGAACCAGGAAATGCCATGGAAAGTAAAGTTGGTTGGCGTGATACCAACATCACCGGCTATATGCTGATTGGTCTATACAAATATGGGCCTAGAACCAGATGCCCAATGGTTCTTAGAGCTTGAAAAGGACCTTTACTTATGTACACTTATAATCCCAGACGCCTGTTGGTTACAGATGCATTCTTTGTCCTCTACACCATTTCCTTCAATCATGATGAGAAGGCACAGAAATCGAAACACTATGGTCTATCTAAAGTGCAAAGGAACCACAGAAACCAACACCATTTCTTATCAACCATACAAAAAGTCACAGAAATTTCCAACCAATCGGCATGAAATACCACAAGAATCAACATAATTTCCTATCAATCTTTATGAATAGCCACACATCGACACCATTCCCTAACCAGTGACAAAAATCTACATAAATCAACTTAATTCCCTATCCACTGAGGTGGTAAATCAACACCAGATCCTATCAAGTGACAAAAAAAAAAGCCCCCCCCCCCCCCCCCCCCCCCCAAAAAAAAATGATATCACACAAATAGTTATAAAACAAAGTAAAAGTAAGCAGTCTGAAGTACTACAAGAAATAATCTTCACTATGTTTGATTTTATTGTGATAGTTGATGTTTTTATTAGTTGAAACATTTCGGTTTAAAATATTATTTCCTACCGTAGCTGGCAAAATTTCACCAAGACCATTCACATGTCTCGTTTGTCTGCTAAAGACGCTAGAAAAATAGATCATCCTGATCACCATCAAGTGCCATGCTAAATGGCATAGGTGTTGATGTCTCTCCACAGATCCTTCGTGCTCAGGATCAACTCTGCTGATGATATTCCTCCATGCTACTGTCTCAGTCCATCCAGAATCACTTCTCTTAATCTGTCCCTGCCTCTTTTCCAACTGATCTTTCCTGGCATCACGATGTTTCCAATGCCTCTCTTCTCATCCCATGACCACAGAAAGCTATTTGTTACTTTCTATTAGTTGTATATAATGTTCTACATTCATTAGTTTCTTTCAGGCAATCACTGTTAGGTACTCCAACAGTGCAACATATATGCAACATTTGTCTCAGGAATCTCACCTCTGTTGCCTCCAAGTTCTTCCTAATTTATTCATTCATGCTCCATGATTCACCGCCATGCAGCAAAGCAGGTTCTATATAACATTTCGGCACTCTCTTACATTTAATGATAGTCACTTTGTTTTTTTTTGCATAAGATACTTGTTTAAATATTTTCTGAACACAGAATAATCTAAGAAAAGTCAGGTTACCTGACTAGAAGAAGAAAATAAAAAAAAAATGTACACACCATTTCCAGAACACTTAAAGGAGTTTAAAAATAAGAATGAATGTGAAAACATAACACATATTGGTACTGCTATAATTATAAGCATTTACCCAGGCTTGGCAAAGAGAGATGGCAGAATCTTGCGTTTCTTGTCTATATTTGTAGAGCGATGCACAAACTTGCGTTTGTCTGCCAGCTCGTCCTGCTTGGAGCGATATGCGCTCATTTTCTTAATGGATACCCAAGAGTTCAGCTCCTTTTCATTGGCTTTCAATATCTGAAACCCAAGAAACACATCACCATCACTTCAATATCTGAAACACAAGAGACACATCACCATCACTTCAATATTTGAAACACAAGAGACACATCACCATCACTGAAACTGTGTAGGTTGATATAGTTAGTTGCATATCCTTTACAGGACATAGCAGTCAAGCCCTGCATGGTTTGGCTGTTTGTGATTTCTTGGCAAGTTTACATTCAGTAGTTTGCTAATGCTTTTGAATGACCGGCACTCATACAATTTTATAAAAACCAACACAAAGTGGTGTGCTGCCAAATCGCCAGCAGCTGTGTTTCGAATGCGATATGCAGGGTTATGAACTGCGTCCGTAACCCCTTTGCCATCAAGTTGGCAGATTGACAAGGCACATTTTGTTTTTGTTTGCATATCCTATTTACAGGACATTGCAGTCGTCAACACTAGCATTTTTTCAGCTGCTATTGATGTCTTGGCAAGTTTTACGTTCAGTAGTTTGCCATTGCTTTCTGATCGACCACATACCTTCCATAAGCAACCAATGCGACATGATCCGCTTCATAATCTCACATAGCTATGTTTCACACGTGAGTATACAGGATTACGAACAGTGTCCTTAACCTCGTCGCCAGAGAGGCTGACAAGGCACATGTAAGATACCCTATTTCTTCTTGTGCCCTGTATCCATCCCTGGAGCATAGACCCTCAACCAACTCACGTCTAGCCACCCTGTCGTTTACTACCTCCTGCAGCACACTCCATGTTCACCCCACACTATTCATCTCTGTCTTTAATTCTCTTCATATTGTGTTTTTATGTCTCCCACTATTTCACTGACCCTGTAGGTTCCAGATGAGGAAGTGTTTAGCTCTACTATCCCCAGGTTTTCCCAATGTGTGTCCCAAACACGTTGTTTTCTACTGTTTTGATTCACTGGAATTTGTTCAGTTCTCTCTATGAGCTCTACATTGGTTGATTCTAACATACCATTTTAGTCCTATCGTTTTGCACTGGTACCAATTAATGGAATGCAGTTTATTAGTAATTCTCTCAGTTGCTCTACATATTTCTGATAAATATAGCAGTATTTATGTAATACAATATTTACTACTTCTATATACATAAAATGAATGTTTTAAAACTTTTTCAAGCAACATACCTCATTTGTGCTGAGACCAAAGTCATTGGGTACTACCTCTCTATAGGTGAATGGTAGCTTGTCAATTTTGTCTTTTAAATATTCATCAATGTACTCATCAAATGTCTTTGTTGCTGTGTAAAAAAATAAAGACCATGAAAATCTTATGCCAGAATACACATATATGACATCGTTGAAAGCAAACGCATGAATATCGCTGAATGCAAAAATATGAACATCCTAGAATATAAACACATGATTATCTCTGAATGAAAAAATATGAACATTCTAGAATACAAACGTATGAATATCTCTGAATGCAAAAATATGAACATTCTAGAATAAATATGAACATCCTAGAACACAAACACATGAATATCTCTGAATGCAAAAATATGAACATTCTAGAATACAAACGTATGAATATCTCTGAATGTAAACACATGAACAACATAGAATACAAACCATCATGTGCCATGCCGGTAAGCGTGGGCGGTCGTGTTTTGCCATCTCACTCGATCACCACAGTCGTGGATCAACTCAGTGTTCTTGTCTCGTGAAATGTCTTGTCTCTTTCATACAACGTGGCCAAGCCATCCAGGTATTTACTTTTCTGCCCTCCCCCCGTATCTTGCCAGTTGTTGCCGAATTCTCCAATTTATTTCTTCCCATAACGTGACCAAACAATTGTGACTGTCAACGTCTAATTTCTCTAGTCAGTTTACGGTTTTCATTTGTTTCTTGTAGGACTTGGTCATTGGTTTTTATTTCTGTCCCATGGTATTCTTTGCATTTTCTCAGAAACCACATTTCCACAGCCATCAGATGTCTTTCAGCCTGTCCACTGTCCACGCTTCACATCCATACAAAAGCACAGATTCTATGAAGAACCTCAACACTCTTTTTCTTGTTGCAAATGACATATTTTTATTGGTTAGTATGTTTTTCATGTTGCAAAAGGCTGCCTTCACCATGGCAATTCTTACTCCAATCTCCCCAAAGCATCTCCCATCAGATGTTATGACTGTTTCGAGATAACCGTACCAATACACTTGTTTGAGATGATTCCCAATTACTTGTATATTACATTGTGGTATTTCTTTCTTCCTAGTGCTTTCCCGGGGGATCTCAGTAATACATGGGTGAAAACATCCACCTGCAGAAACATCGCTATAGTTTCAATTGCTCAAAGAGTTACAAGCAACATTATCAGACAGTGAAATTCTGACCTAGTCTCTTCTTAATAAACAAAGGATTTCAAAACCGAACAATTCTAAAAACTGCATGTGGACTCGAGAGAATTTGATGTCATACTCTGGTTCTGGGTTAAAGGCAAAAGAACCTCTTACATGATGTCATACTCTGGTTCTGGGTTAAAGGCAAAAGAACCTCTTACATGATGTCATACTCTGGTTCTGGGTTCAAGGCAAAAGAATCTCTTACATGATGTCATACTCTGGTTCTGGGTTCAAGGCAAAAGAACCTCTTACATGATGTCATACTCTGGTTCTGGGTTCAAGGCAAAAGAACCTCTTACATGATGTCATACTCTGGTTCTGGGTTCAAGGCAAAAGAACCTCTTACATGATGTCATACTCTGGTTCTGGGTTCAAGGCAAAAGAACATCTTACATGATGTCACTCTGGTTCTGGGTTCAAGGCAAAAGAACCTCTTACATGATGTCACTCTGGTTCTGGGTTCAAGGCAAAAGAACCTCTTACATTATGTCATACTCTGGTTCTGGGTTCAAGGCAAAAGAACCTTTTACATGATGTCACTCTGGTTCTGGGTTCAAGGCAAAAGAATCTCTTACATGATGTCACTCTGGTTCTGGGTTCAAGGCAAAAGAACCTCTTACATGATGTCATACTCTGGTTCTGGGTTCAAGGCAAAAGAACATCTTACATGATGTCACTCTGGTTCTGGGTTCAAGGCAAAAGAACATCTTACATGATGTCATACTCTGGTTCTGGGTTCAAGGCAAAAGAACCTCTTACATGATGTCACTCTGGTTCTGGGTTCAAGGCAAAAGAACCTCTTACATGATGTCATACTCTGGTTCTGGGTTCAAGGCAAAAGAACATCTTACATGATGTCATACTCTGGTTCTGGGTTCAAGGCAAAAGAACCTCTTACATGATGTCACTCTGGTTCTGGGTTCAAGGCAAAAGAACCTCTTACATGATGTCATACTCTGGTTCTGGGTTCAAGGCAAAAGAACCTCTTACATGATGTCATACTCTGGTTCTGGGTTCAAGGCAAAAGAACCTCTTACATGATGTCACTCTGGTTCTGGGTTCAAGGCAAAAGAACCTCTTACATGATGTCATACTCTGGTTCTGGGTTCAAGGCAAAAGAACATCTTACATGATGTCACTCTGGTTCTGGGTTCAAGGCAAATGAACATCTTACATGATGTCACTCTGGTTCTGGGTTCAAGGCAAAAGAACCTCTTACATGATGTCACTCTGGTTCTGGGTTCAAGGCAAAAGAATCTCTTACATACATTGGGCATATGGTACTAGACCAATTAAAAAAAAATAAATGCAATAAACAGCACTCAATGGGTGATGTCAGTATTACGCTGGTTGCAGTTACTTCCCAAGAATGTAGAGTCATGCAGGGGCTGACAGTAGAAAATGTTCTTCACTGAATCTTGCAGAATAAGCATTAAGAAATTTAAAGGAGAAAAGGGTGGAGAAGAGAAGCGGAAAAAAAAAAAAAGAGAGTGAGAAAGAGGGAGAGAGAGGGGGTGGGGGAGAGAGCTAGAGAGAGAGAAAAGAGAAAGAGAGAGAGAGAGAAGAAAGTTACTGCTAAAACACACCACCTACTTGGATCAAACAATGGAAGCTTCTGTGTCTCCTTTTTGTTTGACTTCTTATTTTTCTTTTTCTCCGCTTTGTAGTCTTTGGTGGGGTCGTAGTCAGCATCCATCTGTAACAGATATACGCTGTTTTAATTGTGAGTTACAGACAAATAATCAATTACTCTGGGGGTCTATGTGTGAAGTGGTTAAGATGCCTGTCATGTGCCCCAAGAGTTGTGTGTTCAATGTTGGGCTCTGTCATTTGGTTCACGAATGCAATTTTTTCTGAGGCTCCTGGGGGTTATCGCAGGACTACAGAGTTCATGCTTTGTGTGCCACTTCTGGCAGGCTGCTCCGTGAAACAGACAGAGCCAAATGCAATAAAACCCAGTATGGCAAAGTAATTCATCTGACCTTTAAGCCCCTTTAATCAATTACTCGCTTGCATAAAAAATGTTGGTACTATGGCAGTAACTACCAATGGGGCGTGGAGTGCTGGGCTGTCGCATATTCTAGGCTACAACATATGAAGCGGAGTGGTCAGAACCCTTCTTCTTTTTCCTCCCAGAAAATTATGAAAATTGTCTAGTACCCATTTTTTATAATGGCTGAGAAAGAATAAGAAAGGGATGATGATAATGATGAGGAGGAAGAGAGAGAGAGAGAGAGAGAGAGAGAGAGAGAGAGAGAGAGAGAGAGAGAGAGAGAGAGAGAGAGAGAGAGAGAGAGAGAGAATGAGTGAAAATGTGAGAGAAAGAGTGAGAGAGAAAGAATGAAAGAGAGATAAAGAGTAAAGAGTAAGAGTGTGAAAGAAACTGAGCATGAGAGGACACAGCATGAATCAGGAGCAAAAGGGACAAAACAAGAGATTGAGTGAGACACAGAGAGAAAGAAAGACAGACAGATAATAACACAGAGGTATCATGTCTACATCTAACCCAATAACTGTTTTTTTCCCCCAGAGCAACCTGATAATCTCAGACTATCCGCCTATCTCTGGATAGTGAATGACACCCCCCCCCCCCCCCCCCCCCCCCCCCCCCCCCCCCCCAAACATATCTTTGTGGCATGCCAATGGGCATTTTGTAGCACTTACTTTGTTCTACAAGAAACAGAAACATAAAGTGAGTTACGTTGCACTGTTTGATCAAGGCTGCCACTCAGTATAAAATGATATTTTTTTCAAGTTTGCTGTCCCTAGCCTTTGACTGTCCCCAGTCTGCCTTCAAGGCAGCAGGTGCGTTTCTTACTTCTTCTACCCCGCGAGCTGCCTGACATGGGAATACCCACGAGTAGCTAAGCTACAGTTGGTACATCTCTTGTGGTCATGGAACATGCAAGCCCCTCTACCACTTCATGGTGGAGACACAATAGAAGAAGAAACAAAAACAGCTAAAATGAAGTTTGTCTTTGCTAGTCCACTTTGAACAATGAAATTCTCACCCTTGTACAAAATAATGAAATCGGAGACTGACGATGGCATGGTTCTAAACTGGAAGACAAACAACACATCCATCACAGACATGCTCATTAACAGTTCATTTTGGGTGTGCAAGACATGGGTACCAATCACCAACCATCATCATGGGAAATTGCTGTGACTCTCTTGCAATCTTACAACATGCAAAGTCATCCTCAGCAGGATTCATCACAGCAAAGGTCATGGCGGCTAAGATGCCCCATAGGGAAGTGATGAGAGGTCTCACTCGCTAAGATGTCCAATAGGGAAGTGATGAGAGGTCTCACTCGCTAAGATGTCCAATAGGGAAGTGATGAGAGGTCTCACTCACTAAGATGTCCCATAGGGAATTGATGACAGATCTCACTCGCTAAGATGTCCCACAGGGAAGTGATGAGAGACCTCACTCGCTAAGATGTCCCATAAGGAAGTGATGACAGACCTCACTCGCTAAGATGTCCCAAAGGGAAGTTATGAGAGACCTCACTCGCTAAGATGTCTCATGGGGAAGTGATGAGAGGTCTCACTCAGCGCAGCTCCTAACCCTGGTCAAGATATCACAATATGCCCTGCTAAACGGCATAGACATTCATATATTTTAACTGACCTTGGCCTCTGGATACATTCTACTGATGCTATTTCTTCTTGCCAGGCCCTTGCCACCTAGCATAATTTCTCTCTGCCTTTACTACCTCTTTCCAGTCATTGCAATGATTTCCTGTGACGCTTCATGGCAAAAGCAGTAGGACAGAATAAGAAGAAGAACACTGTTTTCCAATGCCTCTCTTCTCATTGCATGACCAAAGAACACTGTCTCTTTATTATTCATTCAGTAGCATGTCCTTTGCTCCCATAACCGGAAAACTTCTCGATCATAAGCAAGATGCCCCACGTCTGATATACTCATCTGGAGATCATTCTTCTCTTTGGTCTTCCTCCTTTCCTGGGCATATACCCCTCCATGACTGTTCCCTCCAAACTTTCATGACTATTCAAGTGACTAAAATACTTAAATTTTCTTTGTTTTATTGTCTTTAGTAGCCAACCTTCTTCAATATTCAGTTTTTGTCACATGGATTTAATTGTTAAACCTCTTTATTATAGCTGTATAAAATATTCTACACTCATTAGCCATTCTCAATTACTCCAATGTATTTGCACCCTTCATCTCCGAACCCGTATTTCCATTGATTTACTGTCATACACCAAAACAGGTCCTGTAAAACATTTCAGAACTATCCCAATGCAGATAGATAATGAAGAAAAATGACATCGTTCAAGAAATCTGTCAAACACTTACGACAAAGTTAGGGTCATCAGCATATGGTTCATCTTCGAGATCGCCCTTTTCCAGATCTGTTGCCACCGAATTCTCTTCCTGGTCCACATGAGTAGTTTCAAGCGCAGCATCATCTTTATCGTCCTCATTGAGGCGATTCTGCCACCAGTCATCTAAAGATCAACCACACAGTGAATTAATAAGGCAAACAGCTTCAGCTAATCACAGACAATTGTTAGATAAGGAACACAGTTTCAATTAATTACAGACAACTGTTAGATAAGGAAAACATCTTCAACTAATAACAGACAATTGTTAGATAAGGAAAACAGCTTCAGCTAATCACAGACAATTGTTAGATAAGGCAAACAGTTTCAGCTAATCACAGACAAATGTTAGATAAGGAAAACAGTTTTAACCAATCACAGACAATTGTTAGATACTGTAAACAGCTTCAGCTAATCACAGACTGTTTAGTGTAGTCGATGGATCAATATCACGGCACACAGGTGTAAACCATAAGTGCTCCGTTCTACTCCTAACTCAAGTCTGAGTCTGGAGAATCTCAGCTCAGTGCATGAACTCTGAGGCACCGGCGAGGATCCTGAAATACTTTGAGTAGTTTTTTAACTCAAAATTTTGCCCAGGCAACGCTGTTTAGACTACTCTTTTTTGATTTTCAACTGCCAAGGGATTTTTTTTACGTGCACAATACACATGGGAGTCTGATCTTACTACCCAGAGACCAGGGGAAGTTTGTGTTGCTAGAAATCCATGTGACAAAATCCCATCCCTCACCGGGGCTTGAACCTGGGACCTCTAGAACTCGAGGCAGACACCATATGTTGAGACCACTCAGCCCCCTCACTCAATCACAGACAATTGTATAGATAAGGCAAACAGCTTCAACTAATCACAGACAATTGTATAGATAAGGCAAACAGCTTCAACTAATCACAGACAATTGTATAGATAAGGCAAACAGCTACAGCTAATCACAGACAAATGTTAGATAAGGCAAACAGTTTCAGCTAATCACAGACAAATGTTAGATACTGTAAACAGCTACAGCTAATCACAGACAAATGTTAGATAAGGCAAACAGCTACAGCTAATCACAGACAAATGTTAGATACTGTAAACAGCTACAGCTAATCACAGACAAATGTTAGATACTGTAAACAGCTACAGCTAATCACAGACAAATGTTAGATACTGTAAACAGCTTCAGCTAATCACAGACAAATGTTAGATAAGGCAAACAGTTTCAGCTAATCATAGACAAATGTTAGATAAGGCAAACAGTTTCAGCTAATCACAGACAAATGTTAGATACTGTAAACAGCTTCAGCTAATCACAGACAAATGTTAGATACTGTAAACAGCTTCAGCTAATCACAGACAAATGTTAGATAAGGCAAACAGTTTCAGCTAATCACAGACAAATGTTAGATACTGTAAACAGCTTCAGCTAATCACAGACAAATGTTAGATAAGGCAAACAGTTTCAGCTAATCACAGACAAATGTTAGATAAGGCAAACAGTTTCAGCTAATCACAGACAAATGTTAGATACTGTAAACAGTTTCAGCTAATCACAGACAAATGTTAGATAAGGCAAACAGTTTCAGCTAATCACAGACAAATGTTAGATACTGTAAACAGTTTCAGCTAATCACAGACAAATGTTAGATAAGGCAAACAGTTTCAGCTAATCACAGACAAATGTTAGATACTGTAAACAGTTTCAGCTAATCACAGACAAATGTTAGATACTGTAAACAGCTTCAGCTAATCACAGACAAATGTTAGATACTGTAAACAGCTTCAGCTAATCACAGACAAATGTTAGATACTGTAAACAGTTTCAGCTAATCACAGACAAATGTTAGATACTGTAAACAGTTTCAGCTAATCATAGACAAATGTTAGATACTGTAAACAGCTTCAGCTAATCATAGACAAATGTTAGATACTGTAAACAGTTTCAGCTAATCATAGACAAATGTTAGATACTGTAAACAGCTTCAGCTAATCACAGACAAATGTTAGATACTGTAAACAGTTTCAGCTAATCATAGACAAATGTTAGATACTGTAAACAGCTTCAGCTAATCATAGACAAATGTTAGATACTGTAAACAGCTTCAGCTAATCACAGACAAATGTTAGATACTGTAAACAGCTTCAGCTAATCACAGACAAATGTTAGATAAGGCAAACAGCTTCAGCTAATCACAGACAAATGTTAGATACTGTAAACAGCTTCAGCTAATCACAGACAAATGTTAGATACTGTAAACAGTTTCAGCTAATCATAGACAAATGTTAGATACTGTAAACAGCTTCAGCTAATCACAGACAAATGTTAGATAAGGCAAACAGCTTCAGCTAATCACAGACAATTGTTAGATAAGGCAAAAAGTTGCAGCTAATCACAGACAAATGTTAGATACTGTAAACAGCTTCAGCTAATCACAGACAATTGTTAGATAAGGCAAACAGCTTCAACTAATCACAGACAAATGTTAGATAAGGCAAACAGTTTCAGCTAATCACAGACATTGTTAGATAAGGCAAAAAGTTGCAGCTAATCACAGACAATTGTTAGATAAGGCGATGGTTTCAGCTAATCACAGACATTGTTAGATAAGGCAAAAAGTTGCAGCTAATCACAGACAATTGTTAGATAAGGCGATGGTTTCAGCTAATCACAGACATTGTTAGATAAGGCAAAAAGTTGCAGCTAATCACAGACAATTGTTAGATAAGACGAACAGTGTCATTCAGTCAAAGAAACATGCAAGCTTTAGACCACATTCCAAATATGGCTCATGGCATGTAAATGAACATTAGCACATTCTATATTCAGCAGATCATCACACATCAGTTCTCCATTATATCACATTCTTTTCCCAAGAAAAATAAAATGAAAGGTACTGATAAATTGCTTTTGTGAATATAAAACTTAAGAACAAGAAAAACAACACTCTACCTGGTTCATCATCAATAGCAGCATCATATTCAAATGTGGGCTTTTCATCAGCACCCTTAGCATCTCCATAGTAGTCCTCACTGAAGAATTTCTGTTATACAGACAAACAATGTTAGCCAATAATACAAATAGTAGTCTTCACTGATGAATTTCTATTATGTAGAAAAACAATGATAGCAAATAAAATAAAACAATAGTAGTCTTCACTGAAGAATTTCTGTTACATAGACAAACAATGTTAGCCAATTAAAACAAAACAATAGTAGTTTTCACTGAAGAATTTCTGACTACAGATATAGCATAACCAATTACATGTACACTAAGAAGAATGCTGGAATTTCATAATTCAAGAGATTTATGTTTTCCAGTTACAAAGTGATGTTATCATAAGGTGTACCATGTTGCACTGTTTGTCAAGTTTGTGGCTCAGCACTTCTAATTTCAAGAGGCATTCTTTCAGATTTGCTTTCCATAGCCTTATGCAAGTTTGTGTCACACTTCATACGGTCCCTATCTCTGGACCTGCCCAACCCAACCAGAAGCTACATTACTGTTGGCATAGTGCTTGGAATTTTTGAAGCATGCAGACCCTTCTACAAGTTCAAGGGAAAGACACAACAGATGGATAGTTAAAACAGTGTCTCCAAGAAATTAATCCACTCTTAGAACTGAGGTAGAGACTTATAAATGGCACAATTTATTGCCAGGCATAATTCACCGCATCTCACCAAGTACATACTACAGAACTCACAACATAAACTAAAGTGATTAGATAAATCCTTCAAGTTGAAATATACATATATTCATAATGTAATTTTCTGCAGTAAGTACCAGACAAGATGCAGCGAAATTTGCCAAGCAATAAATTATGCAGTCTATTGTTTGTATCCTCATTATTCAATTTCACTACGGGAAAACATTGTTTTAAACTTATAGATGGGTTTGTCAGCCCTCTCCGGCAATTTTGTCAGGTTAATCAATCCAAGCTGCCATGAAGTTTTTAAAATATGCCATTCTACAATAAATATGGCAGTTTTCCATTACCTTCCACAACCCAGCAAAAAATAACAAATGATAATTGGAATAAGAATCTCTAATATTATGTATCATAAGACAGTTTACAATCATCTCACCTGCATGATCTTGTTATGTTCATCAGGGTCAAAATCTGCCTCTAGATCATACTCCAGCTTAGGATTGTTGGCAATCTTTCTAAGAGCTTCCAACTTTTCCTGCTTGGCCTCCCTTTGTAGCTGCTGCAGCAACTTGATATCATCTTTTCTCTAAGGAAATGCAAACAAAAAGTCACTTAAAGTAGCAAATTCATGCCTGCCTCAACTAAAATAAATGTAAGTACTAAAAGGTGGTAGTTTTAATTGCCAATATATTATATGTGGCAGAGTGGACACTTAAACATCCAGTGTGCTGATGTTGAGGTAGCGGGTTCAACCCCTACACCTGTCAGTTGGACTAAAATGCTGACTTCTCGTCCTTGACCTGGGGATGTAACTTAAAAGTACCTCTAAAATCGGAGTGGGTCCGCCTGATAGTGAGGGGGACTGGTAACAGAGGAAGCCAATGCACACACAAAAATCAGTGCAGTGCACTAGAAGTAGTAACACATGTATGGACTACGCTTGAGTTCAAAGCAAGTGAAGGCCCCACAAAAATATTATATGCAATTAAGGACTTCTTCGAGCATTTCTGGTTGTAGGTTTGATACAACCTTGAAGCAAGAAACATTCGCTGTACTGCCTGTTGTCCCAACTGAAGGTTCTTCATTCCTTCACCTGCTTCAGTAGTCTAGTGTTCCAACCGATGGGTTCATTTATCCCTTACCTACTATAGCAGTCTCTAGTCTCATAGTTCAATGTGAAGTCTTATGGGACAAGAAGAATCTTCCTTTTAGATAATTGTTTCTACATTCACCATTTTAATGTCTCCTTTGCACATATCCTCACATCTTTGAAACATAGTTTTTTTTTTTTTTGCTTATCCTTTACAGGACATCATTGTCAACATCAGCATCTTTCAGCTGATTGTTGATTTCTTGGCAAGATTACGCTAAGTAGTTTGCCATTGCTTTCTGAGCGACCGGCTCACATACCCCGTAAGTTACCGACGATGAGAGAACCGCCACCGATTCTCGCGTAATGTCACATTACTTACAAGAGTATACGAGATTACAGAGAAAGTCATGAAAACTTTAGACCAGCGAAACATAGTTGCAAGTTAACAAATTTTCTGTAACTGTTCACAGCTTGGAATATGGCAATTTACTATGCAGTACATGCAGTCATATGGAGCAGTGATAATGCAGTGGCTAGCACACTTTCCTGATGTCCTTATGGTCAGAGGTTCAAATTTGCATTGAGGCAAACAGCTGAAATTGACATGGACTCTCAGGCCAACTCAGCCTCAAATTGGTACCAGAAAATGTTTTAGGGAGCAAATGCGGTCAGGGCAATATTGGCCACATTTCACCGAAAGCAGCGATATGTAAAAATATGGAGCCAGCACAGAATGTCCAAAGGTGCATAAACAGGGTACTTTACTTTATTACTCTGATATATGGTTATACCAGCACATTCTACACTGTATAATTATTGTGCAAATGCACTTCATTAATCAGAACCCAGTGTCTAAGAAATACTAAGGACATAAAGCAGACATTGCAAATAGAAAGTATGAGTATGATATACATGGTTTGCTGAGAGAGAAGAAGCACTTAAGGGTATGCCATGAGAGCTGAGACACTGCTTCTGTTAACCAAACAATGATGTGGCATTATGGACAAAATAGAAGCTCATTATATAATATGAAGCCTCAACTACTGCCTAGAATATTGTTTTCAATTGTCACCATAATATGGTGCAGCCTACAGAATGAACAAACGAATGAACAAACTTTCTTTTCAAAGGGTCACAAATTGGGCACACAGGCCTGTCTTACATTCGGCCCTTCCAATCACTCAACTTTTGCTCATCATTGCGCATGTTACTGCCATGTAGCAATGCAGGGTCTACAGTACTAGTCCTGCGTATTCATAGAATGTGTACAGTACAGGGGCAGTGACGAAAGAGCAAGTGTGATTTAAGTTAACGATAGTTAACTGGCAAGCACTAGAAAAACGAGGAAGCCTAGATCTTTAAGAGATAGTGATGGTGAATCACGAGGGAGAAGGGAAACTACTCAGAAAGACTGTATCATGTGATCAGAACAGCTGAGATCACGAGAACGAAACTTCTGGTCGTTCTAATCAGTCAAGTCAGGGGTTTGGACAAGTCAAGACGTCAAAGTGGTTTGTAGCCGTGAAAAATTGTCAAAGTAATTTGTGTATTTATTTTCCACTAAGAGTCAAAGATGTGTTATCAAGCTAGTACGGCTAAGCACATGCCCAGCATGAAGGTTTGTTGCAATGCGCAGAATTAATGGCAGCCCAGCGACACCGCACACCAGACGCCAAGATCAGGCTGTAAGTTGACATAGTCCATAAGAATGACATCTTTGTATGCGACTGAATATTTGCTATATTGAAACGATTGCTTCGACTCTTCTAATTAATAAACTTTATACAGCAGAAGTGAATATACATTTACTAAGATTCATCACACGCCCTCCCACATATACGGGACCATGTGATTTATGTCTGCTGTAACATTTGTCTACAATAAACGAAGAGTACCAAGGACGTTAGTATTTGCTTGTATTCATCGTGCGTTGATGTTCCTGTTGAATCTGTCAATGAATCTAAGACATAGAGCCAGCAACAGATCATTGACAGTTACATTCACAAAGGAAAAAAAATACATTGTCAAATGAATGTTGTAAACATAAGCAATGCATATTACCAGAAAAATAGGGAGCCACAGCAGTCCAGTACCCAGCATGCTTGCTAGCTGGTCCGGTGGTCATTGTTCGAATTCTCATAGAGCTGGGTATATTTTTTTTTTACAAACTGACCTGGATTCCTAGGACGGCCCGGCCATAAATGGACACCAGGAAATGTCTGGGAAGTAAAAGCTGTCAACGTGATGCTGACCACTTCACTCATAGAACAACATGGAGGATAGGCAGTTGAGATGTTAAGACTTTGGGAGTGTTTTTGCTTCTGTCTAAGGCTTGCTTACACATTTTCCTCATGTTGGACTGGCAGTACATGGTTCCGTCGCCTAACTACTGAGTTGAGTGCATGGAGTGAAACAGTGAGATGTGGATTTTGTGTGGAGGGCTTTTACATGTTTGTTTTGCGAATTGCATGTTCAGCGGCCGGTTGCTGAACTAGATAGTTTTGCATTGCACAGTAATGCATGTGAAGCTGCTGTATTTCTTTTGACTGCCGCTTCCATCAACGACGAATTGTTATTCTCATGGCGGACTGCTGTATTGGCATTCTGGCAGCAGCCTTATGCATGTACTTGCCTGTTGGGCTGTCAGTACTGCTGTCTGTTCCACTCTTCACATAAGATAGAGGGGCATTTTGTGTGATATTCACTGGTACAGGAACAGAGCATTATGGGGGCGACCCTTTGCCATGAAGCTGTAAACCCGCGACTAACTAAGTAACTAACATCACTCAATGATTGGAGATTGGTCTATAAACAACTTGGAGTTAGCCTCATATACCCATCTGATGGCTTAAAAAAGGGGTCTTTTATATTACAAAATAAACAATCACAACATATATGATAAACAGATACCTACCGCTCTCTTTTTTTCAAGCTTCCTCTTGCGATTCTCAGCACGCCTGCTATCCTTGGTTCTCACGGTATCAATGAAACGAGGGTAACTCTTGATCTGTTCAAGATTTCAGCAGAAGGAAAATTTTGCAATGCATGTATGGGCAGAGAAAAAGAAGCAGAAAACGTACTAGACTATACCAGAAATGCAAATGTATTTAGTAACCACAAGGCAAGAAGCCCAGCGTGTGCAGTGTCTGGCTCGGGTGCCTGCTGCCTGGCGGTCACATAACCAAATTATCTTCTTCTTCTCTGCCTCCATTTAACTCAGTGACGTGTTGGGGTGAGAGGTAAAGATCTTTTATGCGCTATACCTAATGCTCTCTGTAAGACACCATCTAACCATTGAGTAGGTGTTCTTTCCTAACGGTTTTGTGTGTGTCTGAGACAGTGGCCTTATGGCCTACTCTTTAAAATTTTCAAATTCTAGGGTTTTGTAATTTCCACAACTTGCACAAGAGATCAACTGTTTTTCGCCCTTATACAAGAAGGTTAGTTATCTGATCTCACTGTCCAAGTTATCAGGGGGACATACGCTATCTTTAGATAATAATGATGCTTGGACAAATTACCAACCCACTGCAGAGATCATTAGATAACAATGATTCTTGGACAGTATACCAACCCACTGCTGAGATCATTAGATAACAATGATTCTTGGACAAATGACAAACCCACTGATGAGATCATTAGATAATGATTCTTGGACAAATTACCAACCCACTGCTGAGATCATTAGATAACAATGATTCTTGGACAGTATACCAACCCACTGCTGAGATCATTAAATAACAATGATTCTTGGACAAATGACAAACCCACTGCTGAGATCATTAGATAATGATTCTTGGACAAATTACCAACCCACTGCTGAGATCATTAGATAATGATTCTTGGACAGTATACCAACCCACTGCTGAGATCATTAGATAACAATGATTCTTGGAGAAATGACAAACCCACTGCTGAGATCATTAGATAACAATGATTCTTGGACAAATGACCAACCCACTGCTGAGATAATTAGATAACAATGATTCTTGGACAAATGTCCATCCCACTGCTGAGATCATTAGATAACAATGATTCTTGTACAAATGACCAACCCATGGCTGAGATCATGAGATAATGATTCTTGGACAAACGACAAACCCACTGATGAGATCACACCCGCAAGCTTCTGATCCTGAGGTGGGCACCATCGACTTCTCAGCCATGGATGGCCACTGCCCTGACAAATGATGGCAAACATGTAAAAATAACCCCAACAGAACAATTCAATATTGTAAAGCCCTGAAGTGGACGTGGATGTCCAAGGAAAAGCATCACACTAATTTACCAAAAACAGGTTCACAGGCATGGCAAATTGACATGTTCATAACCTTCAAACCAGATTGTGGACCAGATAACTGACATGGCATGTCAATATACTGTAAATGTGGTGATGTTTCAACTTGCACTTCTTGTTTCTTTGTTACCACAGCCAGTAATTTTTCTTTTTGCTGACTGCATGTGTGTTATGAACATTTGTACACTAAAAGGTATAAATAAACAGTAATACCTCATCTCCGCCAGGCTCCTCATGTCGAAAATTATATTTGTGCTCATATTCTTCAGCTTTTTCAAGAAATTCTTCCTCAGCATCAAAATTTGGTGCAACAGCTTCATCTTTCTCAGGTGCTTCATCACTATCCATATATGGAAAAGGAGATGTGTAGTAAAATATATGCTACTTTTAAAACTGTTATTTACTTATGTTAATCGAGTTATGTCACCAGACCACTGAACACAATATACAATACTGGAGGTATACCCCACAACATATGTACATCTATGTTTATTGCAGTCTCGAAGAAATCGAGAACTTTAGAATGCGATCGACATCGAACACTTGGAATATATTTTCTAAAATAAGCATTATTATCCATATCAGATTCTACAATTCTTTCACTTTAGGTTAATAAAATCTTCTTATACTCTATGCTGTGTGGTGTAGGTAATCATGTCTGTCCACAGCCTTCTATTTGTTGTGCCAATCATTTCCGATAGCAATGTGCCTCCACACCATGATGTCAAACCGTGCAGTAGCTTCTCGCTAGGTCTTCCTCTGCTTCTTCTCAGCTCCATTTTCCCTTTGTGATGACATACTCCAGCTGTCCCCTTCTCATGACATGCCCAAACAATGTGGACTGCCTCTTTCAAGATATCTTCATTGCTCTTTCTATCCATCTACAGTGTAAAGTTAGCACACAAATGCTGACATACTGCATTTACAAACAAGTCAAGCATAAAACGTGACTGCGACCAATTAAGAATAAGTTAAGAAGAATAAAGTCTGGCAGCCCTTCTGTAAATTCTTCGTGCTAAGAATATTTGGTATTGTTAAGAACACAGGTATTCTGCTAAATCGTTTAACATTGCCAGGGTTGGCATTATTTACTGTTTGAGAACCATTGCTTTGGAGGTATGAGGACTGGTATGAGATTTCATATAATAATGACGGATGACAAGTTTTGAAGATGAAAGTTCAGAATGCTCTTAACCAACTGAGATCCAGCCAGATCCCGGGCCCAGACATCACAAATGATCAAATGCCACAGAAGAATACAGAATAGATCAGGTCACTAGACTGCTGAATACAATATATGATACTGGAATGTACCTCCTGATTTATGTAAATCTATGTTTATTGCAGTCTCAAAGAATTGAGAATTATCATAAAAAGGGTAACAAGTAAAATACAATTAGAAATAGCGAAACAACAATGTGGGTTAGTGTAAGGCAAGCGTATAACAAATGCTGTGTTTGCTGAGAACATGAAGCGAAGAATGCCATAGATAGACAGAAAAACAAATGAGACAATCTTTCAAGAAACAAATAAAATCTGTAACTAGAATAGAGAAATTAGATGTGCAGTCAAGATTATTGGACATGTTATGAAGAGAAATAAATGATATTCACAGGAATCATCTCCATCCCCTCTTCCTTATTTGTTCATTTATGTTCCATAATTCACTGCCTTTATAGCAATAATTTATTCACTGCAAACTACACAATTCATGCAGACGACATACTTTCAGCTTTAGAAGCCTGTTTACCTGTCTTCCTGATCCATGTAGCCATTGTTGAGAATGTAGTCTCTAAGAACCCTCTCTTTCTCACTCAGATTGGGGTTTCCCCAATATTCCTTCAATGGTGCCTAAATCAAAAGAGAATGGCAATAAGTAACTATGGCGAAGGAACACACACATCAGCACTAACAAAAAATATCTGATGTTCATAAAGCTTTTGTCCATTTATAAACATTAAAAGATGATTTTATTGCAATTGAAAGAATGTACATTTGTATGGTTTACAGTTCTAAACCATATCAGACTTTTCTTTAGCCATCATCATAATTCAGTGCCTTGTCGGCTGGCATGGGTGATCATGCCTCTCCACAAATTACGATCTCTGATGTCATAGATCAATTCGTGTGTTGACTCCCGTGCCATGACACAAGACTGTCAAGAATCTTCTCATGCTGTCTTCCTCTATCTCTCTTTCCGCAAATCTTTCTGGTTGTCATATGTTCCAGGTTTTGTTTTCTCATGTGGCTAAAAAAAGGAAGACTGCCTCTTTCTGATGTTTGTGATAAGTTGTCTTTGTGGCTCAGCTTCCCTTAAAACGTCCAGATTGCTCATTGCGGCTGTCCAACTGATTTTCAGCAGTCTTCTATAAAACCACATCTCCAAGGCTTCCAGGGATTTTTTTCCCACCTATTTACTAATTGACCCGGATTTGCAGCAGTATGTTAAAACTGGTTTCTATGTAACATGCAAGAACTCTGGTTCCTGACCTATCATCGAAGTCATGCAATATACTTGGGTGATCATTTAGGAACACCACATACTGCAGACATTTATAAGGAGCCATTGTGGCCTAGTGATTAGTGACCTATGAACCTCATCATTCAAGTAGTTCACTCGTCATGAATACTTTGGGAAATGGTGGTAACTTTCTTTTCATCCCGGTGGGCAAACAGCACATCCATTTCGATCATGCATGTGTGGTCTCTGAGTGTGAATACAAAGCTTGGGTGCTGAATGCCTACCAAAATCGTGAAGATTTGCCGTGACTGTTTCATTCTCAAAGCATACAAGGTGCATGGGCACTGACAAGCTTAATCGTAGCTGAGATTATGAAGCTTGGGAAGGTAAGGAGAAATCCATCGCAACATGATATGTCGTTTAGCAGAACATACGAAAGATGCTCTGTTCACCCATTTTTGGCTGTGTCAAAATGGGAACTGTACATTAGTTTTAAGATGTGAAATCAAACCCAGGACTACCATGACATCAGCCATGCATGATAGTCAAGCCACCACCACAACCCTCTGGTCAAATATAGACTATTATCAAAATTATGTATGATCTGCAATGCTGATGTGTAACTGGCCAAATTCCTCTACTAATCCGCCCGTGTGTTGCCGGGGCCCATACGGGGAAGCAAAGAATAGTAACACTGTTGCCTACCATGCATGTCGTAAGAGGCGACTAAGGAGGATATGGTTCCGCGCCCTGCTACTGAGTGTGTGTGTGGCGCGACACTGAGCTGTGAGTTGCACGTTTATTTATATTGACTGGTTTGCTTTTTTGGCTCACGAGTGCATTTTTAGGAGACTCCTGGGAGTCGCCGCATGGAGCTACGGAGTTCGTGCTTTGCGGAGCGCTTTCAGCGGGTCGTCCTGTGGTAAGAGACCGAACCATATGGAATAAAACTCGGGTCAATGAAGTCTTTCTGGTGACTGCCATGTCCATTTATGGAGGACTTTTGTGTTGGCATTCTGGTGGCGGCATTATGCACAGTGTACCTGTGCAGGCTGTTGGCTTGCCGATACTCCTGTCTGTTCCATTGTTCAATTTGGGCAGTGAGGAGCAATATGTGTGATATTCACTGGCACAGGAATGGAGCAATATGGGGACAACCCGTTGCCGTGAAGTTGGAACCACGACTAACTAACTAAATTCCTCTTATGCTGCCTTTCATACCCCCAATGCAGCATAGGCCTTCAACCAGCTCATGCCAAGTTCTTTGAAGAGTTGTTCAGGACTGGTTGGTTTTTAACTGTTAAATCTTTCTGTGGGATGATGTAGCAAGCTTCGTATCAACCCTCCATCCTCACAGCTTACGACATGCTATAGTAGGTTAGTGTTACTAATTCTTGCTTCCCCCATGACCCCAGTAACACACTGGCATAGAGAGTACAATTATTAGCCAAAGGGTGATCATTAACACAACAACTGTCATCTACTGTCTATAGTACCTAGCGGTCCAGGACAGTGGGGTCTTGAGCATGTGGAATTAAGGTGGCATGTCTAGTGCAGTCGCAGTGAACTGTTCAGGTTAGGATTTTCTGTTTGCCCCCGACAGAAAAAAAAATCCACACTTTACTAAGGATTTGAACCTGGATCTGCTGAAGGTGAAACCGGCATTCTTAGTCACTCAGCCAGCTGCTCCTCAACTACATGCTTAAATGGCAGATGTAAAGCAAATGGTGACAGATGTTATATGGATGTAATGTGTAGGCAATGATTACATAAAATATACATCAGTTACATCAGCAATTACCAGTTCAGCAGCTGCTTCTTTGTCTTCCAATTCTGCCCTTTCTCCTTTAATCCATTCCAAATACTCATTTTCTTCTTTTTTCTGTAAAAACAAAGCATAGTAAAACCATCACATGTTTATATTTCAGAACTGGATCAACTCATTTAAATTTCTCAAAACAATTACTCAGTGCATTTGATTTAAGAACTAACTCGCTGTGCTCAGGACATTCCCACACATGCTTTGTCCCTCATCTTCAAAATCCACCAAAGAGTTCCTAAGCCGAAATTCCACAGAGTGCAGTTTCAGAAACTTCTTGTTTAGCTCTCACAAGACTGCAGAAGCATTTTATCACAATTTGTTTCCATTTAGAACTGCTGTCATGGCACAAGAAAATAATGCAGTCAGCCTAGTTTAAACATGTGGATGACTTATCTGCAGCTGTGATTATCTGTGTATTTCCTTTCATTGAGTTCCCTAGTAATATACTGTGTCAATTTGGTTAACAACCTATAGCTAGACTGCCCGCATCAGAGCTGAACAAGACCCATCCACTAAGTAGTGGTCCCGCCACATCCAGCTTAAGGAGGGCAATATAGGACTAGGTTCGCTTCCGTCAACACAAAGGCTGGATTGGTGAATACTCTGAAATACTTTGTTTTAGTAACTAATTAGTGACACGTAAATTAGTAAGCACTAACCTAGAGTATTTCACACGCCAGTGATCCAGAGTTAGATCCTGGATCCAGTCAGGGATATGCACTACTGACGAGCTCAAACGAGAGCGAACCCTGAGTCTAGTGCTTCCAATCCGATGTGGACAGCGCCCTAGGTAAGTACTGGAATACGATCGGCATTGCCAGTAGTGGGTTGTGCTCAATCTTCAAACCTCAAATCCCGAAATAACCAAATAAACCAATACTCTGAAAGACTGTGTATTAATTAATACTTCCAATGAATTGGTGCTCAGGTCATTAGTGCCCTGAAAAGGGCTTGCATCTATCGAAGTGAGATTGGTGTAGACCCTTGTCTCCAGACCTGGTGTTGCAGAGATCTCCTGAACCTCTTCAAGCTAAGAACCCTGTGGTGTATGCAAGAACGATGCTGGAACTTCACATCTGCAGAGAGGGTTTAACTATATTTGGAGTCAGCACAGCACAGCACTCTGGCTGTGATTAAGCATAGGTCTCTTTACCTACAAAGTTACTCCAACCTGGAGATCTTGTTCTAAACTGCCAGACTGTATCTCATAGAATAATCATTTATTTATCACTAAATTAACTGTTGGAGACAATGTATTTAATACCCGTTCTTCAGTTGTTTTCTGCTTTTTCGTCAACAGTCCGCTGTCTTCTTCAATGCTGTCCTCATCACTGAAACCCTCTAGAGCATCTTTGAAGCTATTCAGATACAAAGAAATGTGTAAATTAACTGAAGGAATAACATAAATAAGTTAATCAACTTATTATCACCACAAAGGCACCAGATTTTGGACACATAACAAGAAACTTGATCATGACATTTTGACAATCCAGTTTGCTAGGGCTGAGCTTCATACGGTGAGAAACTGGAGAACACTTTGATAACCTGGTGCTAACAGAAAATGGAGAACACTTTGACCACATGGCCTACTAAAGCTGGGCTTCGTGCTAACAGAAAATGGAGAACACTTTGATAACCTGGTCTACTAAAGCTGGGCTTCGTGCTAACAGAAAATGGAGAACACTTTGATAACCTGGTCTACTAAAGCTGGGCTTCGTGCTGACAGAAACTGGAGAACACTTTGATAACCTGGTCTACTAAAGCTGGGCTTCGTGCTAACAGAAAATGGAGAACACTTTGACCACATGGCCTACTGGAGCTGAGATTCATGCTATCTGAAGCTAGAGAATGCAGTGACAACCAAGCCAAGTAGGGCTGGATTTTATGCTGAGAGACACTGGATGACAGGCTCTTTTCTATTAGATGATAGGAGAAATCATTATTTTTATTTGCTGGATTTCCAGAATATTGTCTTACATATTTATTAACCACTTTGTGACGTGCTCTGCTACTCTAATTCCCAAGTGTCTCACCATTCTATGTAGGTGGACTGGTGTAAGCAGACACAGGTTCTCTGGCACTAATATGTAATTATCCCTACACCTGCAAGAGCTGCAGCATCTCTAATGTCCAAACATGCAAGTGCACATCACAATTAAGGGTCAACACTGCTGGCCTCCAAGGAGAACTAGAATCAGGAAGACACAACACAAAACAAAAACCAACAAGCCCTGTAGCTGGAAACTACAATGATTATATGAATGTTAGTATTACTAATATTACTAGGCCAAAATTAGCCTGACGTTTTCAGGGAAGTTAAGTCGTAAAAACAACTTATTACAAACATCAGAAAGAGGCAGTCATTGTTATTGGCCATGTTATGCGATGATAAAAACTGGAACATGTGACAACCAGAAAGGGAGATAGAGGAAGACTGGAAGAGGATTCTTGACGAGTCTTGTGTCATGGCACAGAAGGGAGTCAACACACGAATTGATTCATGCCGTCAGGGGCCGCAATTTGTGGAGAGGCATGATCGCTCACGCCAGCCGGAAAGGCACTGGATGATGATGATACTATGGCTAGGACCTTCACATTTCATAGGTCTAAATGTACATAGGAATAGGTGTCTAGTCTTTCCTCTCTTAGTGAACAATAAATTCAGATGCCAAACCCTCATCTGACTGCTCTAGTGACATTATTAGCGCAACCTCCCGGCAGTTACACTAATGCGCCCGCTGGAAGACACAACACTGTCCATAAATGATCACCAGTTGCACGAGAAGAAACAAATCAATGGCCAGGTATGGCTACGGCTGATAGACTTAATATGCCACTCTGACACCAGGAAATGTGGCAGGAAATAGAACAGATAAGTGCCTAATCAACCGGCCTCCAGACCTATAACTATTCATACTCTCTTAATCTTCTGCAGTGAATGAATTACCCAAAAAACAAGAAGTAGATTATGAGTTTTACCAAAACACGACTACAAGAGACAAATTGGACGTTGCGACCAAAGCCTCTGTCAGCACAGGACAAACACAAACTGACACGAAACACACTACATGACAATATTAAACTAATTAAAGGTACTTATCTGAATCTGTATCCTTGCTAGGAAAGATTGACACGCATAGGGCTGCCAATGGATTAATAGACCCGATGTATGGTACACGGGTCAAAGGTCAAGCGGGAGGGGTGTGGGGGTGGAGAAGCGCGCATGTGGACGGAAAAGTGAAAATTAGGACCAGTAAATATGTCGCGGATGCAGTTCACAATTGGCAATTCTCGTTAAGCGCTCGGAACACAGCTACGGAAGATTACATTGTGCTGGTTCTCACAGAGGGACATGAGTCTCGGTCGTTCAGAAAACGATAGCAAAACACTGAACGCAAACCTGCCGAGAAAGTTGACTGCGACGTCCTGTAAAGGACCTGCATGTACTAGATGGTGGACTGTAAACTAGGGTGTGAAGGGGGTGGGGTTAGGAAGTTAATTGAAATCTTCTGCAGGAACAGATCAGTGCACAATCAACTGGCCTCCAGAAATGAATCTTCTGCAGGAACAGATCAGTGCACAATCAACTGGCCTCCAGAACTAATTATTCACTCTTAATCTTCTGCAGGAAAAAACTAAGCACATATGGACAAGCCCCAAGTAGTATGACATCAGTGTTGGATGACAAATAAGCCTCATTATATAAAACAATGTAAGAAGTCATCACAACATACCTTCAATATGCTTCATACTGACACATCAACACACAAAAACAGATTAAACTGAAAGCATACCTTTTCTTGATCTCTTCTTGTTCCTCAATGTAACTTTTCCCCTTCGGTATTTCAGGCTTTATTTCTTCATCACTCTCAATTCTGAAATTATTCAAAGAATATACTGCAGAAAATATAACACAACATGAATGCTGGATAGAAGCAGTGGCATAGCAGTGACTGCATTAGCTTATAGAAAAGTAGCCCTGGTTCTATACTCAACAATGGCAGGACTGTCCCCGATATGTTAGGGATCTGTGGTCTTCCTGCCCATGTAAAATCAGCACCAACACAGAGGGTTTTGCCTCTGGCCATTTGGTTGGAGTCTGTTGTCATAGTAATACCTAAAATCTGTTGAGAACACATTAACAACCCAGGCCTACTCCCTGTCAGTGTGTATGTATCACGACCTGATTACATCATAATATACTTCTCTGCAGATGTGAATATTGGTCTTTCACACACTGCTCATTTCTACACTTGGAGAAGGGAAGAAGAGTTTATGGAACATTCCCCATGGAAGCCTGGAGAAAAGACACTTCATCAACCTCACTTTCCAGGGATCAACGAACTGAACGCTAATGAATTAGACTAACATGTTAAAACTCAATATTCGTGAGGGCGGGTCTGGCTGGCAAGATCAGTCTCGTGTCTGGTGTTTGTTTTCTCGGATGGCTGTGTGAGGTGCACCCAATCTGGAACTTCCCAGCTGACGCAAGTTGTGGTAGGTGTTTCGAGAATGTGACCGCAGTGCAAAGCCGGAGTCATGGTTTGAATGGATGAAAGAACAATTTTTGTTTGGGTTCCGGGGGGAAGTATGGTTGCAAAGCTGAAACTTAAAAGAATTGACAATAGCACCACCAGGAGTGGAGCCTGCGGCTTAATTTGACTCAAAAGCTCGCTGAGTGGATGTCAGTTTGCATCTTGACTTCTGGTTTGCACGGGGAACAGCCCAACGAAACGCCCAATGTTATGAAAGTGAGGAAGTGAAGCAGCCATGTGCAGGACTGTGACGAATCCTTGGGTAAGCCCAGTACCAGAGCGCTATGTGTCAGCTCTGCAATTATGGAAGCCTCCTTGGATGGCGGATAATGCCTATGGTCTGCCCCTGCCTTCCCTTGAGGGTTGACCGTGATGTGTTCGACCGTTCTAACTTGACCAGCTAGGATGTGGACAGCACCACAAGCAGTGAGAGTCGCAAGTCCTTCGAAACACCAGAGAAGGCTAACCTGGTCAACAAACGCCCTGCAGAAGTCAGATGTGTCGGCCTAACCGTGCAGATAAACTTGGCACAACGCAAAAACATCCGAGTGAGAGCGGAATGAACCTGGTGATACAAGTCAAAATGAGGAAAATGTGTAAGCAAACAAGGCTCCAAGGTTTTACTGTATACCAGTCTATCTGTCATAGTGGACCGGAAGTCCAGATGATGAAGCAACCAAGAAAGTGAGATTATGTTTACTGGATCATATCAAGAAACATCATTTTGATCTAAGTGACAACTCGAACTGAGCGAAACTTGAACATGTGGGCTAACAAATCAAAACTTAACACCATGCCCTCAATCTAAACATGTCGACCTGTCCTCAATCTAAACATGTCAACTTCTCCGCAATCTAAACATGCCACTCTGCCTTCAATTCATACATGCCATGCTGCCCTCAATCTAAACATGTCGACCTGTCCTCAATTTAAACATGTCAACTTCTCCGCAATCTAAACATGCCACTCTGCCTTCAATTCATACATGCCATGCTGCCCTCAATCTAAACATGCCGACCTGTCCTCAATTTAAACATGTCAACTTCCCGGCAATCTAAACATGCCACCCTGCCCTCAATTCATACATGCCATGCTGCCCTCAATCCAAACCATGGATGTGATTAGAAGCATACCAGCCGTTGTCACTTTGCTAGACATTTCCTGGTACCTATTTTTAGGCCTGGTTGACCTCAAAGCCAAGCTCAATTTTGACAGTTTAGCTTAGTTTAGTCGATGGATCAACATCACGGCACATGGGTGTAACTCATAAGTGTTCCGTTCCTCTCCTAACTCAAACGTGAGTTTGGAGAAACTCACCTCAGTGCACGAACTCCGTAGCACCGGCGAGGATCCTGAAATACTTTGGGTAGATTTTTAACTCAAAATTTTGCCCGGGCAGCGCCGTTAGGCTATTCTTTTTCGATTTCCAACTGCCAAGGGATTTTTTACGTGTGCAACAATACACACGGGCATCCGATCTCACTACCCAGAGACCAGGGGAAATTTTATTACTAGAAGTCCACGCAAAAGAAATCCCAGTCCTCGCCTGGGCTTGAACCCGGGACCTCCAGCTCTCGAGGCGGACACCGTACCTCGAGACCACGCAGTTACCCCCCCCCCCCCCCCCTCAATTTTGACAATTCATCTCAATGCACAATGGAACCCATGACCACGAGGCCAGCAGCTAGCCATTACAGTACCGTTGCTCTTAAACACTTCACATTCACAAGTGATAATAAAATACACTGACCCTCCTTTTTCCAGGATAAACTTGCGTTCATGATCTTTCAGGGTAGTGGCTTTCTCCTTGTGTATTATGACTGGTTGAGCTTCATCTGAACAAACAAATTGTACAAGAATAAAGGAAAATTTGTAAATAACTTTCAAAGATATAACACATTCATAAAGTAAGGTACACCTTGTGTGTGAATTGAACTGTTATTTGTTAGCTGATTTTTCAAGACTTTAATGAGTTTATTTATTAATAAAAATATCAGTGTTGCAAAAACACAATTAAAACATGGATGTTGTTGCAGCAACAATTCTTCATGCACAAACACAAACAGAAAAGACTAAAATAATAGAATGAAGAAGAAGAAGATTAAAATAACTCAGATATAATATTTAGAATAAAGTAACAATGAAGAAGAAGAAGATTAACTCAGATATAATATTATCTTAGAATAAAGTAACAATGAAGAAGAAGAAGAGGATTAAAATAACTCAGATATAATAATGTTACCTTAGAATAAAGTAACAATGAAGAAGAAGAAGAGGATTAAAATAACTCAGATATAATAATGTTACCTTAGAATAAAGTAACAATGAAGAAGAAGAAGTTTAAAATAACTCAGATATAATAATGTTACCTTAGAATAAAGTAACAATGAAGAAGAAGAAGATTAAAATAACTCCGATATAATAATGTTACCTTAGAATAAAGTAACAATGAAGAAGAAGAAGATTAAAATAACTCAGATATAATAATGTTACCTTAGAATAAAGTAACAATGAAGAAGAAGGAGATTAAAATAACTCAGATATAATAATGTTACCTTAGAATAAAGTAACAATGAAGAAGAAGAAGATTAAAATAACTCAGATATAATAATGTTACCTTAGAATAAAGTAACAATGAAGAAGAAGATTAAAATAACTCAGATATAATAATGTTACCTTAGAATAAAGTAACAATGAAGAACAAGAAGATTAAAATAACTCATATAATAATATTAATTTAGAATAAAGTAACGAAGAGAAATGTAGTGTACTTTTTGGGGGGGGGGGGGGGGGGGGGGGGCTTTGAACTCGAGCACAGTCCATACATGCTTTTTCTAGTAGCACTGGACTGAATTTTGAGCGTGGATTAGCTTTCCCTCGCCATCAGACGAGGCCCTTTCCGACTTCAGGTGTGTAGTGTACTTAACTAGGTGAGAAAAAAGCCAGACTGAGTAGCAATGTTATTAAACCAGCAGCCCTTAAACTTCTCTAGGCCTTTTGCCATGTAGTAATACCAGCATAAGTTCATTGCATGGCCTTTAATGATGGGCAGACTGTGGAATACTAATCCACTCAGAAACAGCCAGAAATGATTTATTATAGCATCATAAATTGTTACAAACATACAATTCTACAACAGTTTCACTTTTTCCACTCAGTACTTCCGTAACTGATTACAATAGTTCTGTGACTTACACTCACATATAATGGCTGAACTGGCCTATTGCATCATAATAAAAGCAAAACTAAATATGATACATACCATATTTCAAGATCACATTCCTATATTTGCATCTGGACAAATAATGCACCCGATTGCTTCACATTTCTAAGTCACATTACTTCTATTTATATTTACCACTTTTTCAATCAGAACAAATGAAAGTGTTGTATGGAACCTGTACTAAAGTACATGTGTGAGACCTGAGAGATAAGCAGACTAGATGGGAAACAACCGGTTGCATAAAGTAAAAGATGTTAAATACTATAACTCACCTTGGAAGAACTTTTCCCCTTTCTTATACAGCCTAGGCTGCTGAAACCTGACAACCGCATATGCTCTGAGCCAATCCTTATCCATTTGAGGAGTAGAGCGCTGATTGAAAACACAAAACAATTGATGTTAATGCTGATGTGTTTTCATCTTATACATGTGATACTCCCATGACAGTTGAGAAAGATACATACAGAATATAATGCATACAGAAACTAAAGCAAAACATGATCCATGGGAAGATTTATCACTACAGTATTAATGATCAACAAAGAAAGAAAAACAAAACAGAAGCCACTTGTAAAGGCCTCAAACACTCCCACAATTCCCATTGCTATCACATACAAGAAACTACTTGTAAAAACCTCAGACATTCATGCCGAACTAAATGCTCTCACATATAGAAACCACTTGAAAAGGCTTCAAACATTCACATCTGCCTAAATGCTCTCACATACAGGAAACCACATGTAAAATCCTTCAACTGGCGTGGATCTATTGTCTGAGCCATGAAAGGGTGCCTGGAAAAAGAAAGAACTGATTTGCCAGCTTCAAAGGCACATCTCACTGGGACCATGAAAGGAGACACAAAGAACACAATGTGAGCAACAAATGAGATTCTGGTGTATAGTGACACATCGCTTGATGAATCCTCTTGATTAAGGTTTTTATGTGTACGGAACTGGCCGCAATGAACTCAGATGACAGAGGTTCGGGTGTGTAGCTAACTAGCTTGCAATTGGGACAACCAACTACACTTCGATTTTAACTGGGAGCACTTATGAGCTTAACCCAAGTGCAGTAGTGCCAATAATGCATCATAATCGTAGAATAAGATTTAACAGCTACTGCTAAAAATAGTATCCAGTGATCATGTGCTCCTTCCAGAGATGGAATCATACATCTACTTAGGTAGCAATGTAGATAAAAGGGGTAGAACCAATCAGATACTATAAGAATACAGAAGATTAGAGGAACTTTTATAACAGGAAATTTGTGGAAATCATAAGAAACAAAGTCGACAGGGTCGATTCATTGCACCCGTTTGATCCCATATGGCTCAGTCTCTTTCAGCAGCGCGGAAAGCGTCACATAAAGCACAAACTCCGTAGCTCAAGCGACAATATTCAGGAGTCTCCGAAAAAATGCACTAGTGAACCAAAGGTTCACCAGCATTTTACTGCTGTTGTTGTTGATGTCCTGGCAAGTTTACATCCAGTAGTTTGCCACTGCTTTCTGAATGACCGGCTCCCATAACCAACTCGTTAAAACCCAGCGCAACACAGACTTCTGCCAAATCGGTCGCAGATGTGTTTCGAACACGTGTAAGTGGGCTTACGAATCGTGCCCGTAAGCCTTCGCTGCAGAGACCGGCCCTATACTAGTTAGTTGGACTTAAATGTTGACTTCTCGTCCCTGACTTGGGGATGTAAATTACATGTACCACTGAAGTCGGAGTGGGTTCGCCTAATGGTGAGGACTACTGGTAATAGGGAAAACTAATCCACAAGCAAAAATCAGTCCAGGGTGCTAGAAGTAGTAGCACTTATATGGACTACGCTTGAGTCCAAAACAGAGCTAATAAAAAACAAAACAAAAATACACACCCAAAGGCATAACTTTCACCTGCACATACCAATGAACCACTAATATTAAAATATGTCACTAGTAGTTAATAATCTTTTTGTAAAAATACCGTTTACAAGGCTAATAAAAAAGACTTACAATTTCTGCTTCCTCAGATGAGGAGTCTGAAGAATCAACCTCCCCATATCTGTCAATCACTGAAATATAATGAACATGTGGCTTGATCGTACAGATAACTTAACAAGGAGATACCATGAGATGTTTAAACACTTGAATGTTGTTACTAATGACAAATTCTGTTTTACTGTATGCAATTGCTGGTAAAACATTTGGCACAAACATCAGCACAAACAATGCTACTAATATGTTAACTTAGGCTTCATTCTAAAATGGATTGTTTATGGTGTCATATACCTGGTCTTAGCCACACATCTGTTTATGATGTCATATACCTGGTCTTAGCTACACATCTGTTTATGATGTCATATACCTGGTCTTAGCTACACATCTGTTTATGTCATATACCTGGTCTTAGCTACACATTTGTTTATTATGTCATATACCTGGTCTTAGCTACATATCTGTTTATGATGTCATATACCTGGTCTTAGCTACACATCTGTTTATGTCATATACCTGGTCTTAGCTACACATCTGTTTATGTCATATACCTGGTCTTAGCTACACATCTGTTTATGATGTCATATACCTGGTCTTAGCTACACATCTGTTTATGTCATATACCTGGTCTTAGCTACTCATCTGTTTATGTCATATACCTGGTCTTAGCTACACATCTGTTTATATGTCATATACCTGGTCTTAGCTACACATTTGTTTATGATGTCATATACCTGGTCTTAGCTACACATCTGTTTATGTCATATACCTGGTCTTAGCTACTCATCTGTTTATGTCATATACCTGGTCTTAGCTACACATCTGTTTATGATGTCATATACCTGGTCTTAGCTACACATCTGTTTATGTCATATACCTGGTCTTAGCTACTCATCTGTTTATGTCATATACCTGGTCTTAGCTACACATCTGTTTATGTCATATACCTGGTCTTAGCTACACATTTGTTTATGATGTCATATACCTGGTCTTAGCTACACATCTGTTTATGTCATATACCTGGTCTTAGCTACACATCTGTTTATGTCATATACCTGGTCTTAGCTACACATTTGTTTATGATGTCATATACCTGGTCTTAGCTACACATCTGTTTATGTCATATACCTGGTCTTAGCTACACATCTGTTTATGATGTCATATACCTGGTCTTAGCTACTCATCTGTTTATGTCATATACCTGGTCTTAGCTACACATCTGTTTATGTCATATACCTGGTCTTAGCCACACATCTGTTTATGATGTCATATACCTGGTCTTAGCTACACATCTGTTTATGATGTCATATACCTGGTCTTAGCTACACATCTGTTTATGATGTCATATACCTGGTCTTAGCCACACATATGTTTATGTCATATACCTGGTCTTAGCCACACATCTGTTTATGTCATATACCTGGTCTTAGCTACACATCTGTTTATGATGTCATATACCTGGTCTTAGCTACTCATCTGTTTATGTCATATACCTGGTCTTAGCCACACATCTGTTTATGATGTCATATACCTGGTCTTAGCCACACATCTGTTTATGATGTCATATACCTGGTCTTAGCTACACATCTGTTTATGTCATATACCTGGTCTTAGCCACACATCTGTTTATGTCATATACCTGGTCTTAGCTACACATTTGTTTATTATGTCATATACCTGGTCTTAGCTACATATCTGTTTATGATGTCATATACCTGGTCTTAGCTACACATCTGTTTATGTCATATACCTGGTCTTAGCTACACATCTGTTTATGTCATATACCTGGTCTTAGCTACACATCTGTTTATGATGTCATATACCTGGTCTTAGCTACACATCTGTTTATGTCATATACCTGGTCTTAGCTACTCATCTGTTTATGTCATATACCTGGTCTTAGCTACACATCTGTTTATGTCATATACCTGGTCTTAGCTACACATCTGTTTATGATGTCATATACCTGGTCTTAGCTACACATCTGTTTATGATGTCATATACCTGGTCTTAGCTACATATCTGTTTATGATGTCATATACCTGGTCTTAGCTACACATCTGTTTATGTCATATACCTGGTCTTAGCCACACATCTGTTTATGATGTCATATACCTGGTCTTAGCTACACATCTGTTTATGATGTCATATACCTGGTCTTAGCTACACATCTGTTTATGTCATATACCTGGTCTTAGCCTACACATCTGTTTTATGTCATATACCTGGTCTTAGCTACACATCTGTTTATGATGTCATATACCTGGTCTTAGCTACACATCTGTTTATGTCATATACCTGGTCTTAGCCACACATCTGTTTATGATGTCAATATACCTGGTCTTAGCTACACATCTGTTTATGATGTCATATACCTGGTCTTAGCTACACATCTGTTTTATGTCATATACCTGGTCTTAGCTACCACATCTGTTTATGATTTCATATACCTGGTCCTTAGCCTACACATCTGTTTATGATGTCATATACCTGGTCTTAGCTACACATCTGTTTATGATGTCATATACCTGGTCTTAGCTACACATCTGTTTATGAGTCATATACCTGGTCTTAGCTACACATCTGTTTATGATGTCATATACCTGGTCTTAGCTACACATCTGTTTATGATGTCATATACCTGGTCTTAGCTACACATCTGTTTATGATGTCATATACCTGGTCTTAGCTACACATCTGTTTATGATGTCATATACCTGGTCTTAGCTACACATCTGATTATGATGTCATATACCTGGTCTTAGCTACACATCTGTTTATGTCATATACCTGGTCTTAGCCACACATCTGTTTATGATGTCATATACCTGGTCTTAGCTACACATCTGTTTATGTCATATACCTGGTCTTAGCTACACATCTGTTTATGTCATATACCTGGTCTTAGCTACACATCTGTTTATGTCATATACCTGGTCTTAGCTACACATCTGTTTATGATGTCATATACCTGGTCTTAGCCACACATATGTTTATGATGTCATATACCTGGTCTTAGCCACACATCTGTTTATGATGTCATATACCTGGTCTTAGCTACACATCTGTTTATGATGTCATATACCTGGTCTTAGCTACACATCTGTTTATGTCATATACCTGGTCTTAGCTACACATCTGTTTATGATGTCATATACCTGGTCTTAGCTACACATCTGTTTATGATGTCATATACCTGGTCTTAGCCACACATCTGTTTGTGTCATATACCTGGTCTTAGCTACACATCTGTTTGTGTCATATACCTGGTCTTAGCTACACATCTGTTTATGTCATATACCTGGTCTTAGCTACACATCTGTTTATGTCATATACCTGGTCTTAGCTACACATCTGTTTATGTCATATACCTGGTCTTAGCTACACATTTGTTTATGATGTCATATACCTGGTCTTAGCTACATATCTGTTTATGATGTCATATACCTGGTCTTAGCTACACATCTGTTTATGATGTCATATACCTGGTCTTAGCTACACATCTGTTTATGATGTCATATACCTGGTCTTAGCTACACATCTGTTTATGATGTCATATACCTGGTCTTAGCCACACATCTGTTTATGTCATATACCTGGTCTTAGCTACACATCTGTTTATGATGTCATATACCTGGTCTTAGCTACACATCTGTTTATGTCATATACCTGGTCTTAGCTACACATTTGTTTATGATGTCATATACCTGGTCTTAGCTACATATCTGTTTATGATGTCATATACCTGGTCTTAGCTACACATCTGTTTATGATGTCATATACCTGGTCTTAGCTACACATCTGTTTATGATGTCATATACCTGGTCTTAGCCACACATCTGTTTATGTCATATACCTGGTCTTAGCTACACATCTGTTCTTGATGTCATATACCTGATCTCAGCTACACATCTGTTTATAGTTTTCTGAGTATGCAAACTCCAACAAATAATACACAAAAACAAAATTATATTCTTTACAATTAAAGCATGAATGTTAAAGTACAACAATGATCTCATACTAATATGACATGAAATTAATTAATAACCCACGTTTGTATATATTATTACAGAATTTCAGCTCTACTTCTGTATTTCCATAAGTGTTTAAGCTGTTTCTGAGCAGACAGGTAGAGCCCATAAAATTGTAACTGTACTGTTTAAACAGTCAAAGCATATTTCACATCCCCTACATATTACTACAGGAGCCACAACAGAGTAATGGCTAGCAAGCTTGCCCGTTGGCCCAGCAGTTATGTTTGAATCGAACCCCCGTCATGCATGCATTTTAATTTTACCTGGGCTTTCTGTTTCATCTGTCCTAAAATGGGTTTAAAAAGTTAGTATCACATCCCTTACAGCGCATCACAGTCAACCCCAGCATAATTTGGCTGTTTGTGATTTCATGGCAAGTTTACATTTAGTAGTTTGCCATTGCTTTCTGAACGACCACCACATACCATTTGCCAAATCGCTTGCAGCTGTGTTATGAACGCAGTATCTGGGACTACGAATTGTGTCCATAACCCCTTGGCCACATAACTAAAATGTGCACCATGAAATAAAGATGATCGTGTGACGTTGACCACATCACACATGAAATAAAGATGGTCGTGTGACGTTGACCACATCACATATGAAATAAAGATGGTCATGTGACATTGATCACATCACACATGAAATAAAGGTGTTCGATATGATATTTACCACGTCACACATGAAGTAAAGGTGTTCGATGTGATATTTACCACGTCACCCATCAAGTTCTGACTGGTCTATAAAAATATGTGGCTAGCACTATATACCCAATAAGTCTCAAGCAGAGGGAAAATGTCCTTTACCTGGCTTATTATGAGGGAACGTGTCATTTACCTGGCATATTGTGAGGCAAAATGTCCTTTACCTGGCATATTATGAGGGAAAGCCATTAAGTAACGGGAATTTTATTAAAAACACGTGTGGAAGGGTATGGATGATGGGAAATCTTATTTCAAGACACAAAATGGCTCTTTAGCAATACCCACTGCAGAGGTCGTGAGGACTGAGTAGTCTGTGCTTGCGCAATATAAAATGGCTATCCCACTGTCGACTTGCACCATAGAAGAATGAAGCATTATTAGTTTTTTTGTGGTCAGAGGGTGCAAAATCTTGTGGAATCTACAGAAGAATGCTGGTCCAGTATGGAGACATTTGTTTGAGTCCGGTGAGTGTATGAATGGTTAGAAAGATTTTTTAACAGAAGAAAAAACATCATTGAAGAACAGCTTAGTGGGAGACATGGTCATGATGACCATCTTTTGGGATATCGAGGGCCATATATTGGTCCACTTCCAGGAAAGAGGTGAACTGTGACTAGTTCTGGATACGGTGACGTGCATGCTAGTAAATAAACTGAAGCCCATGATACAATCAAAACGTCGGGGATGTCTCTCAAAAAGAGTAATGTTGCTGCACAACACCCACCCTCATACGGCAGTGCACACAGTAAATACACTATGCACTTTGACATTTGAGGTCTTGAACCATCCAGCATACAGTCCAAACTTAGCACCATCAAACTTTCACTTGTTTGAACTCCTGAAAGAATATTTGCGGGGTCAGAGGCTTAGAGATGATGGGGTAATGAAGGTGGTGTAAAATTGGTTTAAGGTTACACCCTAAAACATTTTCCTAGAAGACATCAACAAGCTAGTGGAAGTTGGACCAAGTGTGTTGCCACACAGGGGGACTCTAATGAGAAATAACACACACACAATTGTTGGTTTGCACTATTGTAAAAATGTTATTCGTAAAAATTGAGTTGCTTAATATAGTATACCCTTTGCAGGGGTAACACCTATGACTTTTAGTTACCTTTGATACCCTTTCCATTCCTTTAGGCAGGTTGGGTATATATGGTTAGAGGGTTCATTTAGTCCGATTATGCGATCCAAAACTGACATGATTGCTTCATTCAAATATCACGTGACAATAACAAACACCATCTTAATTTCTGCAGAATAGGTTAGTCTAACAATCTATGCATAGCGTTTGGTGGAAATTATCATGACTTTTAAATAAATTTAATTATTTTGTAAAAGGTAAGTAATTATATTTTCTAGAGGTTGATTTATTAACATAAATATGTGTTTAGATGGATTTTTGAATTCTGCATCTATTTTTACATATATTTGGAGAGTTTCATCGCGGATATTGCTTGATATGTGGTAGAATAAAAATATTTATGTGAACATGTATCAGCTTTATGAATGGAAATCTAATATGGTGATGGTGAGCATATCAATCGGCGCAGGCTGTGCATATTTGTTTTTACTCAAAACATACAATTTGAACTACTAAAGAGAATACAAGTTTAAAGATTATTAATAATTTATTCGTATACTTTTACTATTTTTTTTAAAAAAATCACTTAACATGACGGAACATATTTTTGAAGTTAGTTTTCATATCCGTCTTTGACCTGTTTGAGGCAATCTTGCACGGGCTGGCAGTGAGAGTACAATGTATTATTTAAGAATTAACTGTATATGAGAAAATACTGTTAAATGAGTATTCTTTTAATGAAGTGATTATTACCAAACGTTTGGTAATAAAATCTCTCATTATTCCCAAACAGCTGGTCACGTGATTATTTGCGGATGCACCAAACGTTTGGTAATAAAATCTCTCATTATTCCCAAATGGCCGGTCACATGATTATTCGCGGTCACGTGATGTAAGTTTGACTACATTATTAATGTTTGTGGAAATGTTATTGTGTCCTCGGCGGTGTAGTGGTTAGTGTTTCTGCCTGTTACGGTTGAGGCGAGTTCGTCTCTCTGCCGACAATTTAAAAAAAAAAATGTTTAATAAACAAAATATTAAACATTACGAACTACAATATAGAACTGAGAAACTCGAAGCTTGAACAAGAATCGCCATGGCAAAAGTAGCCTTTAGCAAGATGAAAAACGTACTGACAAAAAAAAAGATGTCAATTGAAATGAGGAAAAGAGTGTTGAGGTGATACACAGAGCCTGTTCTTTTGTATGGATGTGAAGCTTGGACAATGAGCAGTCAAGCTGAAAAACATCTGATGGCTGTAGAAATGTGGTTTCCGAGGAAACTGCAAGGAATGGACCTTACCATTAACTGAGATATGAACATTAAAGTTTTATGGAATAAACTAATGTACGTAGTTGAAGTTCAAAAAGAGCTTGAAAACAAAAGACAGATTAGCAGACTTGACCAACTATTTGGAAATAATGTACGGAATTATTATAAAACGTTTGGTAATATTATAGTCTCCCTTCTTTTAATCTGCAGAATTTATCTTGTATTTTTGCATCTCTGATTATTGTTTGTCTGTGGTGTTGTTGTGGTCTGTTGGAGACACTCCGATCTGGGCTCAATGGAGAGCTGTGCAGACAGAGAAATCAGATTGTTTGTTCAAGATCCCAAAACTCAAATGTGATTATCTCTACTTAGAATTGACATACAGGCATCATTGAGGTACCATTAGATTTGGTTTTTCAAGGCCTATCTGTCTGTGGTGGTTTCAGTAAATACCCAATGTAAAAACCATAAGAGTAGATAATCAATGTTTTATTTTTGCTTGCTTGCTTGTGTTCGTTGGCTTGAGCTCCAACGCGAAGTCCTGTGTGTCGGATGAAGGCATCCTGTTATCCAACATCAGTGTGATGTCATACAGGACCTGAGGTTTGCATGAGTATCCGTTGTCCCATGTCTGGCTTATTGGTGTGCAGACTGGTGGTTCTTCGCCGTACAGGAGACACTCTCCAACTTCGGAGGAATCGGCAATGCAATCCTACTGACTTTAGCCAGGACCTCGAAGGGACCTGTTGCCCAGGACGCTCGACGAAGACGCGTCAGTACGTCTTGGCCAGTATATATTATATAACCCGGCCCTGGTGCCTTGGAACCACCTCTGCGTCCCGTTTTATTATTTAAAAAGGTAAATTAACATCGACCACCTTTACTTCCCAAAACATTTCATGGTACGCGTTTTAGGCTGGGTCGACCTGGAGCCCAAGCCGTTTTTTGTTGTTGTTTGTTGTAATCGCTGAGGAGTTTACCATGTACACAGCGCATCAAAATAAACTTAAAATTTTTATTAAAAAAAGTAAAATTAACTTATCTCTGCTGTTTTAAAAAAAAAATGTACCTAAACCTTTCAAAAACTACTCAAGCAACGTGAAAATCTTACACTTCTGACGCTCCTCCTTCTTGCGCCATGTATCATAATGTTTGGCATAATTTTCATTTATTTTAAAATCTACTTTTTCGTCCTCGCTCGACTCGGAGGCCAGCAGATCCATGCTGCCCTGTTTACTTGCAGACGACAACGGGAGACCACTCCGGTCAACAATTGCTTGTTTATATTTTATCACGCTGGAGAGTTCTTGTTTTTGCAATCGGCCAGAGGTGACAGAAAACAACATATGCTTGTAAAGTGAAAGAGCAATGTTTTAAATTATAAACACTAGCTTTTTGTGTAGAGTTACTTGTTTGTTGTAAACAGAATTCAGTTAAATGCATTTCTTATGTTGTTTGGGTGGAATGTGTATTAATTCCGGTGTTTCACACCAACGTGACCTAAAATAAAAATGTGTTCGAGTGTTTGTTCGTGTTCGGGGTTTTCTGGATCGATTTTTCTTCTTATTGATGCTGCGCTCCCTGGCGAAGGTTTTAAGGACGGTGTACGTAATCCTGTACTCCCACGTACGAAACACAGCGGCGCGAGATTCGGCAGCGGATCGCATCGCGTTGGTTTCTTACGGAAAGGTATGTATGTGAGCCGGTCGTTAAGAAGAAAGCAATGGCAAACTACTGAACGTACAACTTGCCAAGACATCAACAGCAGCTGAAAATGCTAGTGTTGACTACATGCAATGTCCTGTAAATAGGATATGCAACCAAAAAATATCTATTGATGATATTAGGGAGAACTATCACGATTTTAAATTTGAGAATTTACTAATGAGACCGCTACAGAAGATAGGCCTTGAAATTCAAAATGAAAATCTGATGGCAATGGTACCTCAATGTTGCCTCAACGTACAGGATGTACGTCACTTCTAAGTGAAGATATTCAAATTTTTGTGAAGGTGAGACGAGTTGTGATTTCTCATGCTATTCACCCGTAATTAGAACTCTCCAGTGTGTCCGATTACCTTTACCAGCAGGTGTGCGCTGTCATGGCCTGAATGACAGCCAGACAGAGTTAAAAGAGTAGGCAAGTGCACTAGAAGATGAAAATGGAAGAAGAGCACCATATAGCACTTTGACGGAACAAGGGCGACGTCACAAGTGCGTAGATTAACAACCAAAGGGTTGTCATGAGGGAGTTGGTGGCCAGCATTGACACGACTCACATCTAGCTGGGAGATTGGAACATTGTACCTTCAAAGCACGCCCGCACTCCACTCACATGAGGACACTGCACAATACATCGCAACTACTTACACGAGCAGGCATCTGACGAGGATGGGTGTAGCCCTGGAAGATATCTAGCACGTCGGGCATCGGCAGGTCGCCCAGAGGTTGGAATAACGGATGCAGGCTGACGAGGTGTCATGGATCGAGTTTAGCTTCTGACACCCGAGTGCGATAGTGTGAAGGCTTCTGTCATCGGGTAGGATAGCATGAAGGTAACCTAGACAGTTAGGACTGTACCCGGGTCGACAGTGTGCATTGTGAGACTGATGAGGCAATGTTTGACGGGTGTGAGTGTCTGAAGGCATCAGCATCGTAGACATGTGAGTACTTCATTTATGTCTTGCCAATGGTCAATATACTGTTGATTGTCACTGCACCAGAGTTTACTTGAGTCCTTTTCGCTGTGATGGTTGTCATGTTGTTGTCGCCTGATGTGGGCACGAACACACACACTCAGTGTACAGCTTACTCCTAGATCATACAACGAGCAAGAGCGCAGCTGAGCTGATCTGATGGCCGCTCTACAGTGACCTAGCGGCCCCAAGCGATCAGCCCTGTGACATGCGCGTCTGTTCGTGCGAGATGGTCTCAAACGGTCATATGAAAACTGACTTCAAAAATATTTTCCATCATGTTAAATGATTACAAAATAGTACAAGTATACAAATAAATTATTAATAATCTTTAAACTTGTGTTCTCTTTAACTTTAGTAGGTCAAATCGCACGTTTTGTGTGTTGAAAAGTGTAGCGCAATCGATATGTGCGGCTGTCATGACCCGTGGGTTTCCAATTCACAAAGTCACATCTTCGCAGAAAATCTGTTTTTCAACCACAATTTGAGCAAGTTTAGCGATGAAACTTTGCTGATTCAGGGGCAATATTTTATATGGCAATTAAAATTTACATTAAACAAAGACATCTATTGGATCCATCGATTCCGATACGCGATCATTCCGCTGCCTCTGTGGGATGCGCTCCCCGGCAGTCGGCAGCTCGCACATATCCATAGAGCACACTTTTTTCACAAATTTCCAGTTTCTTAGTTCTATATAATATTTTAGTTCGTAATGTTTAATAGTTTCTATTATATCACCTAATAATTTTGTGAAAAATTTAAAATAAAAAAAATATGCCCAGCCGGATTAGAACCCCATCTCCTGCGTGACAGGTGGATTGCTTACGACTACGCTAGCAATGACACAATGTTTGTTCCACAAAGATTTTTATATGGTCAAGCTGCCGTTTTGGGTTTCATGATCGTAACATCTTTGCCTATTTTTCAACCACAATTAAAGCAAGTTTAGTGTGAAACTTTCCAAATTTCTGTAAAATTTGATGCAGAATTCGAAGATCCATGTACAATTGATGGTTTTCTATTGAAAGCGACAGAAAAACATTAATTACGGTTCAGCGTGCCTTTTCCATTTGTCTCCGCATGTGAGGTTGGTCTCAACTAAACGGGTCGTAGGCGAATTATGAAAACTGACTTCAAAAATATACTCCGTCATGTTAAATAATTAAAAGATAGTACAAGTATACAAATAAATTATTAATAATCTTTAAACTTGTGTTCTCTGTAACTTTAGTAGGTCAAATTGCACATTTTGAGTGTTGAAAAGTGAAAGTGTATATGCCAATTTGGTCGATATGCGCAGTTGCCATGGCTCATGGCCATGCGTTTCCATTGGCACCTTGCCGTCTTGACAGACGATATTTGTGCTTTAAAAAGGCATAATAACGTTTACCTATGGCGGTAGCGAATATGACTGATGAGACCAATTTGCGCTGTAAATGTCCGTTCACAGTGGGTGCATGTGAACACGTGGTCATTTCTACCATCATGCACCATCTTACGTCTCAAACGCTTAGTGTGTGACTTATCTGCAATAATTTTCTCCTTTGTCTTTATTCCATTTCTGATGTTTGCCCTCCATGCAACACGTTCAGCAGCGACATGCTCACTATGTGCATTATCAATGCCTGTATCAGTCATGTCCCGCTTACACACATCTTTGTATCGTAGTAGAGGCCGACCCTGAGATCTCTTACCCATCCATAATTCACCCAAAAATAGGCCATACGTTTACCCATTCACAAAGGCACACTTCGCAGAAAATGTTGTTTTTCATCCACAAATAAAACATATACTGCGATGAAACTTTCCAAATGTATGTAAATTTGGATGGGGAATTTGAAAATCCATCTAAAATTTACGTATGTCTATTATGTATGCAAAAATAAAATTAATTACGGTAAGTATAAAATATGTTCTTTATTTATATAAAAGTTCACCATGATTTCAACCAATCGCCGTGCATGGAATATTAGGCAAACCTTTCCTGGAAAACCCAGGATGGCGTGTGTTCTTGTCACGTGAGATTTGAATGAATGAATGATGTCGAAAGAATGCATGGTAAATTAGACAGCATTTTCCGGGACAAGATTTTCATTGGCGGAATGACACCGTACATGATTTTTGTTTTTAACTTCGGGTAATGGCATGATGGAACACGCTAATGATATTCTTGCATGCCACCATCTTAGGCGACTTAGGTAATCAATCATTGCATCATGATCTCTGTCTGGATCTGCTTCTTCTGCTGCTTTTTCAGTCGTTACGATGTATGTTGTCAAATACTTTTCTTCTCATTATATGACCAAAATACATTATTAAATATTATTTGTCTCTTCTTTTTAGTTGTATACTCCACCTTTTAGTACTTTTACTTTCATTAGGCACCGGTTGCTAGTTACTCTAGCTGTCCAAGATATTTGTACAATTTGTATCAGAAACCATATCTCCATTGCTCCTGAGTTCTTCCTAATTTATTAGTTTGCATTCCAAGATCTATTGCTGTACCTAAGTAAAAGATGTTCTGTGCAACATATCAGTACTCTTTTTCTGATACTTAACAAGAGTGGCTTATCGCATCAGAGGTCACAGATTGTGAGAATTGTATGGATATTTTGCCCTGACCATGCGGGTGTACGGGGGAATGAACAGGCTGATAGGCTAGCAGGGAATGCACCTCTTGGTGATATCTTGCCTATGGACAAGGGAGAGGTGGTCGTATGCTTATGGGATCTGGTGGAGAAGACGGAGGAACAGATTGAGAACCCAAATGTGGAAAGAATGAGATTGCGGGGGATCGGCAGGGGTTCTGGAAAAATCTCAAAACTGAGAGGGAAGACCAGGAGAACATTTAATCAGATAGCGGTGGGAACGATTAGTAGTATGACTCTTTGCTGGCTGTTGAATGAGGGGACTGAGCACGTATTGGAATATCCTGAGTGCAGTGATGTCAGTTCTTGACTCAACTCAACTCATTTTCTGAAAGGCATGTTTTGTTTGACTTATTCTGCTCTTAATTTCTGCCATGCATCTTCCATAATATATTTTTTATTGCCCATAGATACTTGAAATTATTGACTTATTGACTGTATTAAGCATTTTACTTTCTATGGTTATATCACATGTTTGTGTTATATTTGTCTTTGCGGTGACCATTATCTCAGTTTTCTTGATATTCGGTGAAAGTCCTTTTTTACACTCTCTGTTTCTACCATGGCAGACAGTTGTTGCAGATCTTTCTCATCAATTTGATTAAAATTTAATATCCTCCAACAATTTGATAATGTCATCATGCTTCATTTTATCAATTACTTTGGTGTAATCTTCTTCTTCTTCTTCTTCGTTCATCCGGTTTTTTTTCCGGACGTGATTGCGTTGTGCCTGTTTACAGCAGAGCTGCGTTCTTGCGCCGTTAGGCCGACACATCCGACTTCTGCGGGCATTTGTTGACCGGGTTAACCTTCCCGGGGGTTGGTGTAATCTATAAAAACCAGTATAGGTCTTTTTGTGTCTCAGTTGTCTCTAGATTGGTGTTCATAATCTGCATTTTGCATTATGTGTTCCTTTCCCTTCCACAAATCCTTCTTGTTCTTCTCATTACAGTTCTAAATTTCATGACATGAGGTTAATTGTACAAAATTCTTCATATTAAATTGTACCTGGTCTCTTAGTTAAGTTAGTTGCATATCCTTTACAGGATGTTGCAGTCAATCCCAGAAGTTTTTGGCTGTTTGTAATTTCTTGGCAAGTTTACATTCAGTAGTTTGCCATTGCTTTTTGAACGACTGGCACACTTACTATTGAATGAAAACCTGTGAAAGTTGGTCTGCTTCCAAATCGAATGCATTTGTGTTTCGAATGTGGTATGTGAGTTTATAAATTGCGTTTGTAAGCCCTTTGCCACAGTGCCGCATTCAGCATCTCATATGTTTGATAGCATCAATGACTTTTTCATTTAGAATGGGTGAATCTTCTAAGTTACTTCCTTCTGTTCACTCTTCTCTTTTTCAGTCATATAACTGTTATGTTTGTATGCATTTGTTCCATCTCTTTATTATAGCCAATTCTTCCATTCTCTAGATTTTTTCCATGTACAGTGAAAATAATTTTAGAAATTCAGAAGATATGAGAGGAATCATCATTGGGGGACGTAACAGCAATAACATTAGATATGCGAATGATACAGTACTGATTGCAGGCAATGAGTAGGATCTGCAGCATTTAGTAGATGTGGTTATTGTACACAGTGAACAACTAGGGTTAGAATTAAATTTTGAAAACAGACAGGTTATGGTCGTCACTAGGAAGAAAGAAATACCACAATGTAATATACGGGTAAATGGGAATATTCTTAAACAAGTTAATCAGTATAACTATCTTGGAATAGTCATACCATCTGATGGGAGGTGCCTTAAAGCGATTAGAATAAGAATTGCTATGGCAAAGGTAGCCTTTTGCAAGATGGAATACATACTGACCAATAAAGAGATGTCAGTTGCAACAAGAAAGAGAACGAATGAACGAACAAACTTTATTTTCAAAGGGTTAAGAATTGGGCACGCAGGCCGTGAGAGTGTTAAAGTGCTACATAGAACCTGTACTTTTGTATGGGTGTGAAGCTTGGACAATGAGCAGTCAAGCTGAAAAACATCTAATGGCTGTGGAAGTGTGGTTTCTGAGGAGAATGCAAATAGATATAATGCCACTGTGATAATACAGGCCAAATAAATTAATGAAACATATTATATGACTAGAAATCTCAGTGAAAGACAATGTTTCGACTAAAATCTTTATCAGCAAACAATTTTAAAAAACAAGAAAAACAAATACAACACAAGAATACTTATCTAGTTAAATTGAAGTATAATCTCATGAAACACAAAAACTCACCAATAAGTTTTCAGATGTTTTGTTTTTTTAATGTTCCCTCCAATAGATAGAAATCCTTTGCCTAATCGGGGAATAAAATCCTGTGTTCTCTGGTGTATAGAAGTATTATCCTAACCAGACCACATCCTACTCCTTGTAAGAATAAGTTACCTCAGTTATAACTTTAAATTAATAGATTGTGCCGTCAAGAAATGAAAACAAGAGAGGCAGTCCTTCAAGAAACACAAAAAACCAATATTTTGTAGAGAAATTTAAAGATAGACGGTCACAATTGTTTGGATGCGTAATGAGGAGAAATGATTTTGAAAATAATGACAACTGGCAAACTTGATGAGAAAAGAGAAAGACTAAGAGAAGTACATATATGGCTTTGCCAGATAGTGGGCACAATTAGAACAAGAACAGAGACTTGATCTGAGAGCCTAGTCATTGTATGAAATGGCAAACAGTTACCATTCTTTCTCTTCAGCATGGCACATGATGATGATAAAAACGTAAATAAAGATGTTTAATGAGCTAGAATTTTTGTGTATGTTTTGTTTTGTCCGCTCGCTTTGAACTCAAGCGTAGTCCATACACGTGCTACTACTTCTAGTGCATTGAATTGATTTCCCGGGAAGGTTAACCCGGTCAACAAATGCCCACAGAAGTCGGATGTGTCGGCCTAACGGCGCAAGAACGCAGCTCTGCTGTAAACAGGCACAACGCAATCACGTCCGGAAAAAAACTCCGGATGAACGAAGAAGAAGAAGAAGAAGAATTGATTTTAGCATATTGATTAGCTTTCCCTGTTACCAGTGTCCCTCACCATCAAACGAACCCACTCTGACTTCAGAGGTAATGAGCTAGAAGGATTAGTGTATTTCTGTGATATGACAATGCATTTCAACAACATATTGTTTTTCTGTGACATTCTTCAATCTGATAATTTTAAAAGCTATTACATTTCTTCCAGTGACTTTTCGAAACAGTTACTATAACATGGTTTGAACATTTGTGGATTTCTTGTGATTCAGCCACAAAATCCTGAACATGAATATTCGTCATATGCAGAAGTGGTCTTCATTTGTCAGACCATTATTGTCTGGTGTAAGATTTTCTTTTGCAAAGAGTGAAGCTGTATCCACCGAAGGCCTGTTGACCTGTCATCGTACGAATCTTGGGTTAACAAGATCGTGTAACTTAAGAACTGGTCAACATAACCAAGTACTTCAAGCAGCAAAGATATTCACCAGGAGCCAGCAATGGGGCACATATCAAACCCGGGTCTTTCATACAAGCAGCCGTCGTCCCATCCATCCAGTGCTGTGGATATTTCTGAAGCCATTAGCAAAGTTTTCAGCTGCTATGACAGGCAGGTAAGTTCAAGCTAATGAATTCACTTGCATATTTACTATCAATTAACTATCCAGTCATTGGTAATGGTTTGTGGCTCACATTTGTAGCAAACACAGGAGAGGGGAAGGATTAAGTTACTCAGCCAATCAGGTCACAATGAAAGTTGGCTGCGGTGAATCTCCAAGACCCTATCTTTAACCCTGATTGTACACTCTGCCAACTGCTGTTTATCTTCTTCATACACTTCTGGATGCCAGTTTTAATAAATCCAATGAAAGTAGCTTTGATATTTGAAGTTTGTTGACATCCCCATGGAGATGTGTACACCAAAATAGTTGTCTATGTTCTGCATGTGTTAGATTCCTGCATCAAATGTTTAGCTGTCATTTTATCAGTCCCACAAATACATTCAACAGTATTACCTATCTTTAGTTTATTCAACTTTATATCTTGTGTGGAGTCTGAAGAAATGTGACATGTTCTCTTCTGTGGAGTTAGTAATATGCAACATCTTTCTTGACACCTATTGCTGTGATTCCCGCTTAGTTATATAACTACAATACAAAATTATCAACACTTAGGTATGCTTGACACCTATGAACAAGTGAGAGATAATAAATGCAGACACTGTACATACCTTACAGCAAACAAAAATCCAGCAACGGAAATCAGTGGAAAAATAACGATGATAATAATAGCGTCCACATTTAAACAAGATAAAAATCGCAACACAGCGAATCTATAACTACAAGCTGTTTGTTCATATTTTGATATTATCTTCCTACTTGTTTTACTGACTACCTCTTGCTTGCCTGCTGCCTTTGACTTTTTCCGATCCAATCCAGTATGTAGAAAAATATTTTAAAATGTCCACCTAGTTCAACCAGCTCTAGCAGTGTTGGTTATATTTGTGGTGGTTCATGGTGCTGGTTTAGTTTCTTTTTTCCTCTGTGTCATTTTGAGCCAACTTTTCAGCCTAGTTTATGCCTGTGACTTCAGCTGGGGGTTTGGCTGGTGGGTTTTCCTTTGTGTCTGTTTCTTCCTGCTTTAAAAAGTAATCTGATGAAGCTTTTACAGCTGCGTCCACTTTGTTAACTTATGAAATTGTTTGAGTAAAGCTGACCGATTCCACTTTTTGTGTTTTGAAGATTCATTCCTTATATGTTTCACACTTGTATAATGCCAGAGGAAATATACATGCTTGCAGTACACTGACTATGTTTGTTATCCCTGTTCCAAACTGTAAAGGGTTTAATCAATAAAGGATTTAATTGCTTTAGCTCGTGTAGAGCAGTGGTTGTTCTTCTGTTTTAAAATTGATCATCCCATATCCATCACCCATCTGCAGTGAAGACAAACACTGTTCACTTTTTGTGCTTTTTCAATAAATATATTTATTGCCATATGTTTTATCTGTTGTGATTGTTTTTGTTGCATTTGAGATTTTGTCTGTTTGCGTGCGTGCTTGCGTGAATTCGCCTTCTTTGGTCTCAAACGTAGTCTATGCACGTGCTATTACTTCTAGCGCACTGGACTGATTTGTCATCAGGCAACCCACTCTGACTCCTGAGGTTCTTGTAATTTATGTCCCCAAGTCAAGGACTAGAAGTCAACATTATAGTCCAATTGTTCTGTGTGGGGGTTGAACCCACTTAACATTTGTTATTTACTTTGCTCTTGTACTTCCCCAAGCTGTATTGTATTAATTCATTCAGTAGCATGGATTAGGGAGTCTCTGTGGCAAAGTGATCAGGCCGTTTGACTCGGGCTCCGAAGGTTGTGGGTTCGATTCTCGACTGCGTCCTTCGGTTCACAAGTGCATTTTTTTCAGAGACTCTTAGGGGTCATCACTGGACCTACAGAGTTTGTGCTTTTGTGATGCTTTCCATGCTGCAGAAAGAGACTGAGCTATATGGGATAAAAACTTGGTGCAATGAAGTGGACCCTGTCGACTTTTAAGCTACATTTTATTCAGGAGCATGTCCTGTGTAGAACCTCCTCCCATAATGTATTTATGGGACTGATAAAATGACAGAGATCCTCCAGAGAACTTCTCGGCCATTAGCAAGATGTCCTGCATCTGATACACCCATTTGGAAATCATCTGCCACATCCTGCACCCATCTTCTCTTTGGCCTTCCTCGTCATCTCTTCCCAGGCATATTCCCCTTCCTGATTTTTCTCTCCAAACTTTCATGATATTTTAAGTGACTAAAATTTTTGAATATTCTTTGTTTTATCATCTTGAGTAGCCAACCTTCTTCAGTATTCAGCTCTTGTCATATTGATGCATTTGTTCTTTTCTGTATGCAAGATATTCTTACAATCCATCTTTAACGTTTATATTCAAAGGCATATATGCAATGTTCAGCTTGTTTAGTAAGTGTCCAGGTCTCACAGGCGTATGTTGCAATGGGAAAAATGCATGCACTTAAAAATCTTATTTTTGTAGTTCTGTCTGTCCCACTCCACATTTATTCAGTTGTTTTAGTTTCTGAAGGGCAATAGATATTCATCTTTTAATTTCCTTCATTATGTCAAGATTGTTAGTAATTAATGACCCAAGATATTCACAATTGTCCACTTCCTCCAATTTTTCCTCATTAACATATATTTATTTCTCCATATTAATTTTATCAATTTTGAAGATGGAGGTTCAGAATGCTCTTAACCATATGAAATCTGGCAAGACCCCTGGTTCAGACAGCATCACAACAGAAATGATTAATGCTTTAGAAGAATACAGAATAGATAAAGTTACCAGACTCCTGATTACCATATATGATACTGGAGATATACCTCATGAATTATGTAATTCTGTATTTATTGCGATCCCAAAGAAATCAGGAGCCTTGGAATATGATCAACATCGAACAATTAGTATAATGAGTCACATCACGAAGATTTTGTTAAGAATTATCATGCAAAGAGTTAGGAAGAAAATACAACCTGAAATAGGAGAGGAACAATGTGGATTTGTAAAAGGCAAAGGTACAGTAAATGATGTTTACATACTGAGAACAGTAACTGAACATTCTATACAAGTAAACAAAGATCTACACCTCTGCTTTATTGACTACACAAAGGCTTTCGATAAAGTGAGACATGTCGACATGATAAGGATGCTTGAAGATCTAAAAATTGATGGAAAAGACCTTAGACTTGTAAAAAACATATATTGGAAACAACAAGCTGCCATAAGAATTGATAATGAAGTATGTCAATATCAGCCTATTAAGAGAGATGTGAGACAGGGATGTGCAATGTCTCCAGATCTTTTTTCCCTGTACAGTGAAAATATTTTCAGAAATATAGAACATATGGAAGGAATCAACATTGGGGGATGATACATCAATAACATTAGATATGCAGATGATACAGTCTTGATTGCAGACAATGAACAGGACCTGCAAAATTTAGTAGATGTGGTTGTTGCTCACAGTGATCAACTAGGGTTAGAATTTAATTGTAAGAAGACACAGATTATGGTCGTCACTAAGAAGGAAGAAATACCACAATGTAATATTCAAGTAAATTGGCATATTTTTAAACAAGTGAATTGGTACAGCTATCTCGGAACAGTCATAACATCTGATGAAGAGATTAGAACAAGAATTGCCTTGGCGAAAGTAGCCTTTTGCAAGATGAAAAACATACTGACCAATAAAAAGATATCAATTGAAACGAGAAAAAGAGTGTTGAAGTGCTACATAGAGTCTGTACTTTTATATTGATGTGAAGCGTGGACAATGAGCAGACAAGCTCAAAAACATCTGATGGTTTCTGAGGAAAATGCAAATGTGGTTTCTGAGGAAAATGCAAAGAATACCATGGACGGACAGAAAAACCAATGAACAAGTCCTACAAGAAACAAATGAAGATCATAAGCTGATTAGAGACATTAGACATAAGACAGTCACAATTTTTTTGGGCATGTCATGAGCAGAAATGACTTGGAGAACTTGGTGACAACTGGCAAGATCGAAGGGAGGAGACCAAAGGGAAGACCAAGATGTAAATACCTGGATGGCTTGGCCACATGGCATGGTCGAGACAGAAACACGGAGCTGATCCACGACCCTGATGATCAAGTGAGATGGCAAAACATGACTGCCCACGCTTATCGGCATGGCACATGATGGATGGATGGATTAGTTTTATTTGTATGCATTATATTTGTTATTGCTATGTTAGGATATAAGTTGTGATTTTCACTATTCTTTGGTTTGAGGTTATTAGTTTTTCTATACCTTTCTGTGATGTGGCTAGTAATGCTGTATTTTATAGAAATCATTGTTGCATAATTATAAGTGGAATTAACTCACAAAATTGCAGGAGTTTGCGGAAATGGTTTAAGGGCCTTGATTCTGCTCAGAGACAACAAATATGGGCTGCAGTCAAGAAACACTGGTATGTCCCTGCTGGTGTTTCCGTAGTCCTTGTTGGTTCAGCGGGCGTCTACTATGCAAGCCATTTGGAAGAAACTCCTGTAACGGGAAGAAAGCGGTTTATTGCACTGACACATGACCAGATTGTGAAGGTAGCCGAAGCTGAGGCTACACAGGTATGTCGAGTTAATCAAGTCCATTGACATGTTGTTAACTCTTTATGGTCCAAGTAAGGAACCATGTCTTCTGCTTCTTCTTCTTCTTCTCCTCCTCCTCCTCCTCCCCCCTCCTCCTCAGCATTCTTCTTCTTCCTTCCTTCCTTCCTTCCTTCCTTCCTTCCCATCTTCCTTCCATCCTTCCTTCCATCCTTCCTTCCTTCCTTCTTTCCTCCCTCCCTCCCTCCCTCCCTCCCTCCCTCCCTCCTCCTCCTCCTTCTTCTTCTTCTTCTTCTTCTTCTTCTTCTTCTTCTTCTTCTTCTTCTTCTTCTTCTTCTTCTTCTTCTTTTTCTTCTTCTTTTTCTTCTTCTTCCACTTCTTCTTTTCTTCCTTCCTTCTTTTTTCCTCCCTGTATCCCCTATTGGAGCATCAGCCCTCAACCAACTTATGCCAAGTTATCCTATTTTTTGCCAAATCAATGATTTTCCTCCCAGGATATGCTGGTGTGTGAGGACATGAACCAGCTGATAGACAGGCTGTTGTTGCTCCTTTGAGTGGCAAGTTACTGTATGACATGGCTCATGTGTTGAAGTCTCTCTTGAACAGAGGAACCAGACCTGGAGAGGCTAATTCAGCAGGAATTGAGCAGAGGTTCTGTACCGAGAAAATGCAGGCAGACATTTAATCATGCCTGGATGTCACCCATCATCTCTGTGATGCTGTTTTATGCAAATGAATGGACTTGTGGGTAATGGGAGCTTGGCAGCTCCATCATAAGAATGTGTCTACCCATTTTTTTTGCACCTGGTTTGGAATTTCTTAGCTAGACGTTATATTCCTCATGTTTGTTAGGATCCTTGATCTCCTAACTTGGCTTCTTGCGACTTTTAGCTGTTTATAAGCTGAAAATGCTGTTAAATGGAGTCCTGTTTGAGGCACAAGAAGACATTAAGTGAAATGTGTTCCATTCCCAAAGGGGTCTTCCTGAAATGCTTTCATCAATGACACGACTGCAGGGAGAAGTTTGTACAGTCTCAAGGAGAGTACTCTGAAGGAGATTAAAGTTTCAGACTTCCAGTTAGCATTTACAGTTTTCTAAGCTAATGATCTGATGCTGTTTGAACAGTCCATGCATATTGTTCTAAGCTAATGATCTGATGCTGTTTGAACAGTCCATGCATATTGTTCTAAGCTAATGATCTGATGCTGTTTGAACAGTCCATGCATATTGTTCTTAGCTCGCTGTATAGAACACAGTCCTGCAGAACATGTTCAGCAGTCATTTTGCATAGTTAATTAGTTAGTCGACAGATCATCCTCATTGCAAATTGAATAATTCAGTCCATAAGTGCTCGGATCCTCTCCTCAGTAAATCCTACGGCTCATGACACCAGTTCTGTGTTGTTTTATTATTATTCTGTGGCTTCCTGCCTAGAGTTCTTGTCTGGCCACACCTCTTTTAACTTGCTGAACATGGTTGTAGATTCACAGTCATCACTTGGTGCAGAAAGGTTCAGCTTCTGCATGTGTTTATTCACTTTATTATGCCTGATCCTTAGGCGAAGAATGGTGATCTGTCTCTGGCATTAATAGTAGTTGTCATAGGGATGCTTCTATGTCTTTCTGATAGCTGGACAGCTCTCTTTTTCTTAGGTTATAACATTTTGTTATCTACTTGTTCATATCCTTTTCCTTGTTTGCACTTGTATCTGCTTGTTCATTTCCAGGTACTCCACACAGGGATGGTACCCACTACCATGTGGTTTGCTTTCTGGCAGTAACATTGCTTCATCATCATCATGTGCCATGCCAATAAGCATGGGAGGTCATGTTTCACCATCTCACATGATCACCATAGTCGTGGTTGAGCCCCATATTCTTCTCTCAGCCATGCCACTTGGCGAAGCCATCCAGATATTTAGTTCTCTGCCTTCCCCTTTTTTCTTTTTATCTCAACCTTGCCAGTTGTCACAAAGTTCTCTTTTTATGTCTTCTTATAATATGTCCAACAATTTTGACTGTCAAAGTCTAATTTCTCTAATCAGATTAAAGTTCTCATTTGCTTATTTTGGTGTTTCTGTCTGTCCATTGTATTCTTTGCATTTTCCCCAAAACCACATCTCCAATGCCATTAGATATTTTTCAGCGTGTATATTGTTTAGTGTGCTTCTTAGTTGAAAGGGCTTACCATTTTGGAGAGCTTGTACTGTGAAACTCCCAGACTAGGCTGATCATTTATGTAAACTGGAGAACAGGCCAATGGCGAAGCAAATGGGGGTAGTAGAGATGATAGCAATAAACATGATGGTACTATTGTGGGAAGCTCTGCAATCAGGCTAAAGAACAAAGATGGTAAAGTGGAATATCCGCTGTAAGTCTGTACCATCATTGAAGCTCAAGTGCTCCAATTTCTTTTCTAGTGTTTGCGTAATAGTTCATGATTTACACATCAATATGTTGCTACAGGTTATGTCTTGTTTATTAACAGTTATATTGATCATATTCAATTTTGTTGTGTATCTTTCTCCCACATACAGCTGATAGAAACATATGGTGATAAGCAGTACGGACCAAGCCATCCACAATCCCAGCGTGTCCTGCAAGTTGCCAAGAGACTTCTGTCAGCCAACCCTGAGCTCCGGAAGATGCATTTTCGAGAATGGCAGATTTATGTTATCAAAGATCCCCTTGTCAATGCTTGTGTTCTGCCTGTAAGTTGTAATGTATTTGGTTAAAAGGTATTAAAGACACTGATATAGCCGATATTGTTATTCAGTATTCACTTCGTGGAAAACTACAACAAACCCCATAGCATGTTCTATAAGTTATGATGTATTTTGGTACAAGGAGTTAAAGACACTGATATAGCCGATATTGTTGTACACTCTGTGGAACACTAAAGCAAACCCCAAAGCGAATCCCCTGTAGGACCGCCCAGACTTTGCTGAGCATAGGAATGAAATCTGGCCCACAAGAGTGACCTTTTGTGACAAACTCTGGGGGTCAGTGAAGACCTCAAGTTAACTGTCCTGTTTGTGACACTCGCTGAAATAGATGCATAACAAATGCTGATTGCCAAAGAAGAAGAAGAAGCAGCAGCAGAAGCAGAAGAAATAATCGTACAGGCTGATAAGGTATACAATAAAAATGCTAAGATATCCATTTTATGGTAAATTGCTCTGTGCTGTCCATTAATGTAATCTTCCTTGGGCTGGCTTGTCGCAGTTTTGTCAAATGGTCAGGAATTAAAACAAGAGTGTGGAGGTTAGCATGGCCAAATGGATAAGAACGTGTGTTCATAAACATCCGGTGTGCTGATGTCGAGGTAAGGGGTTCAACCCCTACACCAGACAGTTGTGCTATAATTTTAATGTTCACCTCTTTTCCTTGACTTGGGGATGTAAATTACAAGTACCTCTGAAGTCTGAGTGGGTTTCCCTGATGGTGAGGAACACTGTTAATAGGGAAAACTAATCCACATGCAAAATTCAGTCCAGCACTACAGCTGACTTCCAGTAGTGGCAGTGTTTCAGTGTTGGTTGAATTGACAATATTGTTGTTACAATAGTAAAAAGAACAATGGCTAATCAATAGCAGACCTTCATTTGCCTCCACAACCATCTGTGTTCTTGTTAACTTCAGCTGCTGATTGTCTTCCATTTTTTAAAAGTTACGTGCATATCCTTTACAGGACATCACAGTCAACCCTATCATTTTTTGGCGGTTTGTGATTTCTTGGCAAGTTTACGTTCAGTAGTTTGCCATTGCCGACTCTGTGGCGAAGGGGTCACGGATGCAATTTGTAATCCCGCATACCACATTTGAAACATAGCTGCAGGCGATTTTGGCAGAAGACCGCCTTGCATTGGTATTAATAAAATAGTATGAGTGTCGGCCGTTCAGAAAGCAATGGCAAACTACTGAACATTAAGTTGCCAAAACATGCTGGGGTTGATTGTGACGTCCTGTAAAGGATATGCAACATAACTTTAAGTTTGCCATTGCTTTCTGAATGACCGGCACCATACTAATGTATGAAAACCAGAGCAAGGCAGACTGCTTCCAACTCTCACACAGATGTATTTCGAAGGTGGTTTGCGGGATTATGAATTGTGTTTGTAACCCCTTCACCACAGCACTGACACTCTTCCATACCACTCTGAAACCTGCCCAGTATTATCACCCTTTGTTGTCCTCATCTTCAACTTGTTCAGACTTCCCAATTGGTTCTTTGGTAGGCCACTGCCAGACCAAGCTTTATGTGTGATGCAATAACATTAAGGTGCCTTGATCCTTAAAAGTCGCTTAAAAGTCAACAGGGTCGACTTCATTGCACCGGATTTTATCCCATATGGCTTGGTCACTTTCTGCAGCACGGAAAGTGTCGCACAAAGCACAAACTCTGTAGCTCTAGTGACGACCCACAGGAGTCACCAAATAATTTCTCTCGGTAACCGAAGGACGCGGCATGGAATCAAACCCACAATCTTCGGAGCCTGAGTCAAACAGTTGACCACTTTGCCACGGAGACTCCCCTTGATCCTCCACAAGTAGCTACCTATTGGATTGTAGTTGGTGGGAAGACTTTCCTTGTGACTCACAGTACTATCTTCTTGGGGACACTGCTGCAGAGCTCTCCTTCCTCTCTCCAAGCTCATAAACAATTGTGTTGTGCAAAACTGGTGCTGGAAATTCACTCACAAACACGGAATGAGAGAGAGAGAGTTAGTTCTTGTAACCGTTCATTTTTTATATTGTAATATACTTTTCCTTTTGCATTTCAGAGTGGCCATATGTTTGTTTTTGATGGGATTCTAGATATTGCCAGCACACAGGACCAACTGGCAATCATTCTTGGACATGAGATGGCACATGCGGTGCTTGAACATGGGGTACTGTGTGCATTTATTCTTCATTATAACTTGAGTAGCAACTTCGTATCCTGTCATAAACAGTCTTAAAAACTAGTTATAAACAATCTTAGATATGCTGATGACACATCGTTACTTGCAGAAAATGAGCAGGAGGTGCAAGATTTCGAGGAGCAAATAAATAGATGCAGCACAAAAAGTGGTTTAAAGTTAGTTGTATATCCTTTTACAGGATGTTGCAGTCAACCCCAGCATTTCATTGCTGTTTGTTTTATCTCTTAGCAAGTTAACTTTCAGTAGTTTGCCATTGCTTTCTAAACAACTAGCACCCATACCATTTTGTAAAAAACCAACTCAAAGCGGTCTGCTGCCAAATCGCCCACAGCTGTGTTTTCGAATGCAGTATACAGGATTACGAACTGCATCCATAACCCCTTTGCCACGAAGCTGGCACAGAAAGTGGATTAAATATTAATATTTAAACAATGAAGACTGATAATTAGCAATGTTAATGAGAGGCGAACAATGAACATCACATTACATGGGGAAATCTAGACCAAGTCTGTCAGTAAGTACAACAAGGGTGAGAGATTGTTGGAGATCCATTGCAACCCACCTTCATTGTGGAGATGACATCTGATTGATTAATTGATCTAACTGTAATGTGTTAAAGTGCATTTGTACAAATATCAGTCTATCCATTGGTTTATTGGCTCCAGATAGATGATGGCCATTCTGGCTCTGATTATTTAGGTTATTATCCTCATTATCTGGATCTCTGTGACCCACTTCTTCTTCTTCAGTACCAAATTTAGAGAATATAACGGCATTTATTATTACACAAGCATCTCTTATTGACTGATATGTTGATAATGATGAGCTCCCTATTATTCGTATTTTTTGCCAGAGGTGTAATCAATCCTTTTTTTTTCCTCGCTCGCTTTGACCTCAAACGTAGTTCATACACACTATTTATAGTAGTGATGGACTGAATTTTGAGTGTGGATTAGCTTTTCCTATTAACAGTTTAACTTGTCATCAGGTGAACCCACTGCGACTTCAGAGGTACTTTTAATTTATGTCCCCAAGTCAAGGACAACAGGTCAAAATTTAGTACAACTGTCCTGTGTAGGGGTTGAACCCCTAACCTCGGCATCAGCACACCGGATGTTTAAGAACATACGTTCTTACCCATTCGACCATGCTGACCTGCATTCTTGTTGTTAGTATATTCATCACATTTCTCCTTGATTCTCCTACCATGGAACAAATGAGGGAGAGTCATTAAGTAACAATAATTTTATTATAAAGTGCGAGGGGAAGAGAACAAGGGGAAAACAGAGAAGTAAATACCTGGATAGCTTGACCACATGGCACGGTCGAGACAAGAACACTGAGCTGATTCACGACTCTGGTGATCGAGTGTGGCAAATCATGACCGCCCACACTTACAGGCATGGCACATGATGGTTGGATGGCTGTCTTACATCTGCAGGTCACTGTCATCTGTCATCTACTGCCTATAGTACCTTGAGGTGTAGGACAGGGGAGTCTTGAACCTGAGGAATTAAAGCCACCTGGCTAGTGCAGTCACCATGAACTGTGCAGATTAGTGTGATATTAACTGGCTCAGGATTGCAGAATTATAGGAACAACCCATTGCAGTGTAGTTGAAACTGCGACTAACTGACTGACTAAAGAATGACAGTGGGGGTGTTGTTAGTATCATTTGAGTCATTAATCCCATGTGTCTGTCTGCTTTTGTGCCTCCTTGCCCTGTAGGTCAGCCTTAAGACATGTTTGGATTTGCAACAGCCAGTGAAGAGTCCCAATTCTAATGAGGAAATAAAGGGGTTTTTAATCAGTTATATTAGTGCAGCTTCCATTATGTTGCACATACTATAGTAAAGTTACGTTGAATCTTATTTTCTGTTTGTGTTTAGGTTGAAGAACTCAGCCTAGGTGGATTTGTTGATGTATTTGTCATCTTCTGCCTGGCTGCTATTTGGTGTATCATGCCATTTGATGGGATTGCTCTTTTCACCCATTGGTTCTATGACAGAGTGATACAGGTAAGAGAGTCATGGCTGATATGCCTGAGTAAAATAGCTTCTTAAATGAGGCATGGTTAAGTGGTTACATTGTCTACCTTAGGTCTGAAGGTATCATGCTCAAATCCCAGGTATAGGGTGGGGAATTTTTACAAGAACCGTTGATGTCTAATAATAACACATGTCTTCCTGGTCTCCTTACTAGTGAGATGTAATACCTAGTCTCCTCAGACAGGGTTCCATGTGCAAGTTCTACACATGAAGGATCCCATGGTAGTTAGAAATTGCAAAGAGTAGACTGTAATGACACTGCCCTGTTTACAATATATATGTTATTGTTAGTGTTTTTTAGGATGAAGCTGTTAAGAGATGTACAAATGAAATGATGTATGAAAGAAGAGATGGTTAGACTGTCTGAATGCCAAGTTTTTAACCCTTTGAAAATGAAATTTTATTTATTCATGTGTTTATTCCCTCTCATGAATATTATATGTGTGTTATTGAGTGGGTGTTTAACCTTGAGAGTTTGTGTAAATGACATGTGGGAGTGTCTCTCTCTGTCTCTTTCTGTCTGTCCCTCTCTGTGTGTCTTTCTCCTTGTTTGTCTCTCTCCCTGTCTCTCTCTGTCCCTCTCTGTCTGTCTCTCTGTCTGTCTATCTGTCATCTCTCTCCATGTCTCTGTGTCTCTCTGTCTTTCTCCCTGTCTCTCTCTGTCTCTCTCTGTCTGTGTCTCACTCTGTCTCTCTATCTCTCTCCCTGTCTCTCTGTCTCTCTCCTTGCCTCTGTCTCTCTCCCTGCCTCTCTGTCTGTCTCTGTCTCTATCCTTGTCTCTCTCCCTGTTTCTGTCTCTCTCTATCCCTCTCTCTGTCTCTTTCCCTGTCTCTCTCTCTATCCCTCTCTGTCTCTCTCCCTGTCTCTCTCTAACTGTCCCTCTCTCTCTGTCACTCTCTCTCTGTCACTCTCTCTCCCTCTCTCTGCATCTGTCTGTCTGTCTGTCTGCCTGTATGTTTCATGACATGGTAATATGCATTGTTTATGTTCACAGCATTCATTTGACAATGTTTTTTTTCCTGTGTGAATGTAACATGCACAATCGATAATTGATGTATGAAAGATTAGTGATTGGTAGGGCCTGAGTGCCCATGTTGTGCCCCTTTGATAATAACATTTGTTTTCTCACCTCTGTCTGTCTCTCTCTCTCTCTCTCTCTCTCTCTCTCTCTCTCTCTCTCTCTCTCTCTCTCTCTCTCTCTCTCTCTCTCTCTCTCTCTCTCTCTCTCTCTCTCTCTCTTACTCTCTCTCCCTCTCTCCCTCTCTCTCTCTCTCTCTCTCACACACACACATACTCTCTCTCTCTCTCTCTCTCTCTCTCTCTCTCTCTCACTCACTCACTCACTCACTCACTCTCTCACTCTCTCTGTCTTTCTCTAAATTACCTTTATCTAGTTAGTTAGTTAGTCGCGGTTCCAGCTTCAGAGCAATGGGTCGTCCCCATTATGCTCCATTCCTGTGCCAGTGAATATCACACAAAATGCTCCTCACTGCCCCATGTGAAAAGTGGAACAGATAGGAGTCTCGACAAACCAACAGCCCACACAGGTACACTGTGCATAATGCCGCCACCAGAATGTCAACACAAAAGTCCTCCACGAAAAATACAGTTCATCTTCGATGGAAGCGGCCGTCACTAGAAAACCAGCAGCCACACAATACATTACTGCATAAGGCAAACCAGTCCATTTTGCGACAAAGGCAGCCGCCATTTTTCCGAACATGCAGTTCGCGCTACTAACAACCGCGGACAGATGTAAAACCATTTCACTGTACATAATGCCGCTGAAAAGTCCTCCACGATAATTACAGTTCATCGTCGATGGAAGCAGCAGTCACTAGAAAACCAGCATCTACACATTACTGAATACGGCAAACAGTCCGTCTTGCGACAAAGCCATCCGCCATTTTTCCGAACATGCAGTTCATGCTACAAACAACCACGGACAGATGTAAAAGCATTTCACTGTACATAATGCTATCGCCAAAATGCCAACATCAACATCCTCCATGAAAAATACAGTTCATCCTCGATGGAAGTGGCAGTCACTAGAACACCAGCAGCCACGCATTTCTGCATAAGGCAACACCAGTCAGTTCTGCGACCAAGCTGGTCGCCATTACTCCGAACATGCAGTTCATGCTCCAAACAACTGCATACAGATGTAAAAGCATTTCACACGAAATCCACAGCTCACATTGTCATGCCACGCACTCAACTCAATAGCAGGGCGATGGAATCATACACTTCCAGTCCAATATGAGAAAAATGTGAATGCAAATGGTAGCCACTAGCATAAACACTCTAGAGGCCTTAACCGTTTAAATGCTTATCCTCCATGTTTGGTATCGGATCATCATTTTACCAGATTATTACAAGATTACCTTTATCTATTTAGATATATTGAAAGGCATATTAAACCTTTCAGTACATTCATCATCATCATCATCCAGTGGCATGTCCTGTGCAGAACTTAAGAATGTCTCTCTATCTTAAGCAAGATGTCCTGCCTCTTCTGCTGTCATGTGTCAATTATAAGCCAGATGTCCCGCCTTTTCTGCTGTCATGTGTCAGTTATAAGCCAGATGTCCCGCCTTTTCTGCTGTCATGTGTCAGTTATAAGCCAGATGTCCTGCCTCTTCTGCTGTCATGTGTTAGTTATAAGCCAGATGTCCCACTACTTCTGCTGGCATGTGTCAGTCATAAGCCAGATGTTCTGCCTCTTCTGCTGTCATGTGTCAATTATAAGCCAGATGTCCTGCCTTTTCTGCTGTCATGTGTCAGTTATAAGCCAGATGTCCCACCTCTTCTGCTGTCATGTGTCAGTTATAAGCCAGATGTCCCACCTCTTCTGCTGTCATGTGTCAGTTATAAGCCAGATGTCCCGCCTTTTCTGCTGTCATGTGTCAGTTATAAGCCAGATGTCTCGCCTCTTCTGCTGTCATGTGTCAGTTATAAGCCAGATGTCCCGCCTCTTCTGCTGTCATGTGTCAGTCATAAGCCAGATGTCCTGCCTCTTCTGCTGTCATGTGTCAATTATAAGTCAAATGTCCCGCCTTTTCCGCTGTCATGTGTCAGTTATAAGCCAGATGTCCCGCCTTTTCCACTGTCATGTGTCAGTTACAAGCCAGATGTCCCGCCTCTTCTGCTGTCATGTGTCAATTATAAGCCAGATGTCCCGCCTTTTCTGCTGTCATGTGTCAGTTATAAGCCAGATGTCCCGCCTTTTCTGCTGTCATGTGTCAGTTATAAGCCAGATGTCCTGCCTCTTCTGCTGTCATGTGTTAGTTATAAGCCAGATGTCCCACTACTTCTGCTGTCATGTGTCAGTCATAAGCCAGATGTTCTGCCTCTTCTGCTGTCATGTGTCAATTATAAGCCAGATGTCCTGCCTTTTCTGCTGTCATGTGTCAGTTATAAGCCAGATGTCCCACCTCTTCTGCTGTCATGTGTCAGTTATAAGCCAGATGTCCCACCTCTTCTGCTGTCATGTGTCAGTTATAAGCCAGATGTCCCGCCTTTTCTGCTGTCATGTGTCAGTTATAAGCCAGATGTCTCGCCTCTTCTGCTGTCATGTGTCAGTTATAAGCCAGATGTCCCGCCTCTTCTGCTGTCATGTGTCAGTCATAAGCCAGATGTCCTGCCTCTTCTGCTGTCATGTGTCAATTATAAGTCAGATGTCCCGCCTTTTCCGCTGTCATGTGTCAGTTATAAGCCAGATGTCCCGCCTTTTCCGCTGTCATGTGTCAGTTATAAGCCAGATGTCCCGCCTCTTCTGCTGTCATGTGTCAGTTATAAGCCAGATGTCCCGCCTCTTCTGCTGCCATGTGTCAGTTATAAGCCAGATGTCCCGCCTCTTCTGCTGTCATGTGTCAATCATAAGCCAGATGTCCTGCCTCTTCTGCTGTCATGTGTCAATCATAAGCCAGATGTCCTGCCTCTTCTGCTGTCGTGTCAATCATAAGCCAGATGTCCTGCCTCTTCTGCTGTCGTGTCAATCATAAGCCAGATGTCCCGCCTCTTCTGCAGTCATGTGTCAATTATCTGTCACATCTTAAATCAATCTACATAGTGGCCATCCACTTCCCTGGTTCACATCCCTCCATAGTTCTAAACATGTCTTTACATGCCCAAAATATTTCCTGAATTGTATCTGTTAGTAACCAATCTTCTTCACTGTTGTTTTGTTTGTTGGTGTTTTTGTTTGCTTGCTTTCAACTCAAGCCTAGTCCATACACGTATACAGCTTCTAGTGCACTGCATTGGTTTGTGTGTGCGGATTAGTATCTTTGACCACTGGTTGTCTCCCATGCCACTTAGCCAACCAGGTGGTATCGTTAAAAGGTGTTTTCTGCTGTCGGTGTTCTTGCTATCTTTGACCACTGGTTGTCTCCCATGCCACTTAGCCAACCAGGTGGTATTGTTAAAAGGTGTTTTCTGCTGTCGAGCTTATAACGGAGTGGAAAAAAACAACAACAAAAAAATATGGCTAAGAACCTCGGGAGATAAATAAAAACCACACAGATACAGGTCGACATTTCGACCGATGTCATTATCAATGGAACAACAAATACAAAGCGATTAAAGGTATAGAAACGAACAACACAAATGTGCACTGTCCTAGGTGCTTGTCCAATCCAGGAATGATGTTAGTTGTATTTTATGCGTTTATTTTCACACTTAAACAGTCAGCTCATCAAGATGCCACTTAGCCAATCAGCTCATCAAGATGCCACTTAGCCAATCAGCTCATCAAGATGCCACTTAGCCAATCAGCTCATCAAGATGCCACTTAGCCAATCAGCTCATCAAGATGCCACTTAGCCAACCAGCTCATCAAGATGCCACTTAGCCAACCAGCTCATCAAGATGCCACTTAGCCAATCAGCTCATCAAGATGCCACTTAGCCAACCAACTCATCAAGATGCCACTTAGCCAATCAGCTCATCAAGATGCCACTTAGCCAATCAGCTCATCAAGATGCCACTTAGCCAATCAGTTCATCAAGATGCCACTTAGCCAATCAGCTCATCAAGATGCCACTTAGCCAATCAGCTCATCAAGATGCCATGTAGCCAATCAGCCCATCAAGATGCCACTTAGCCAATCAGCTCATCAAGATGCCACTTAGCCAATCAGCTCATCAAGATGCCATGTAGCCAACCATCTCATCAAGATGCCATTTAGCCAACCAGATTATCAAGATGCCACTTAGCAAATCAGCTCATCAAGATGCCATGTAGCCAATCAGCCCATCAAGATGCCACTTAGCCAACCATCTCATCAAGATGCCACTTAGCCAACCAGCTCATCAAGATGCCACTTAGCCAACCATCTCATCAAGATGCCATTTAGCCAACCATCTCATCAAGATGCCACTTAGCCAACCAGATCATTTAACACATTCACCTTCTGTCTCCAGCAGCCTGTAACGTCACAGCCACCTGATACACTTGAATGCTTTCTCTTTCACAGCTGCTGACTCATATGCCTCACAGCAGGAAGTTGGAGAAGGAAGCTGACAAAGTTGGACTTCTGTTTGCTGCCAGGGTAATCTTTCAGATTTTCATGTTCTTATTGTATCCTTGGTTAGTTGGGTGGGTGGGTGGTTGGATTAGTGGTTGGTTGGTTGGTGAAACCTCTCAAAGACTGACTTTTAGCTCCAAGTGCAATACATTTGCCATGAGGTTATTTGAGCATTGAAAAGAGCTTGCATCTATCACAGTAAGGTTAGTGCACAAGTAATATCCTCACAGGGACTGTGTTGTAGAGCTTTCCTTCCCTTTCCTAAGCTTAGAAACTAACAAGGTATGCAAGACTGGCGCTGGACTTCACATCTACACAGAAGTATGTTAGAATGTGGCCAGACTATGATTTAGTACAGCACATACCGACTGGCTGGAATTAGACCAAGGATGGTAGCTTAAGATAGGGGGGTTGGCGTGAGTTGATTGAGGGCCTTTACCCCAATGGGGGATTGTCAGAAATAATGTTATCTCACACTGGTAGTTAGTTATGGGTGCAGGTTCAGGTCCCTCACACGCCAGTTTCAAGAGTGAAAATGTCTCTTTTATGCTGATTGATGAAATAGTATCTGGTAGTCTAGAAAACAGCCAAGAAGTGGCTCATTAAAAAGATAGATGTAGCTGCTCTTGATACCCCCAGTAGTGAGAAAGAGGAATTTAGAAATGCAGAATAAGATTTTTGCATAAGCGCTGCATAGTACATCCCTGACGTATCCCCTTCTGGAAAGATATAATTGTGCCCTCACTAACTGTGATTTAAAAGAGTTTACAAGCATTTAAGCTACACGTAAACATTTACATACAGTTAGACATGTTAGAATAGTGTCAAAGACTGCAATAGAAGGGGCGGAGGTATGCCCCAAGAGAGTACACCAACGGGAAGAGTGGTCAACCTCAAATAGAATAGAGGTGATGTAGGGGCAGGGTAGGTGAGAGAATAGGGGACTATTAACTAGTTCTCTCATGAGACACGGAGACGGTGACCAGATAGTCAGCACTCTGGTCACGACAGAATCACGCCTACATAATAGCCACGATTGCAAATCACCAAGAGACAGCTAATGTAAGCGTGCCAAGCATCACGGCACGCTTACGTCAAGGACGTGTCAAGGTCCCTCCCGCGTGGTGTGTAACCACGGGAAGCCAACTAGTGAGACAGGGACTGACCATTGTAGAGAGCAGATCGTTAGATATTGATAGGAGTTTTGTGTAACCAAATAGATAGAGATAGCATTAGAGTTTAGGAAACTAGTGATAGGCAATTCTGTGGCTTTGTGTGTGGTTTGATAGCGACTGTTATGTACTTGTAAAGAGCCTACGGCAATAAAATGTACCATGTAATTCCTTTCACACGACTTGCAAGTTTCTTGTGTGGTGTGAAAGAAGTAATCCGATGATGCCTGTTGACAAATAGACTATTAATGAGCTTTACAAAATAACCTGTAGGTTTATTATATTTTCCTAACTGGTGTTTGGGTATGCTGGTGGTATGCGATGAAAGAATGGTGTATGATCAAAAGGCATGTAAACCATGTAGAAAGTAAAATGTACGTAACTTATTGGCACAACTGATGAAGATACCTTAGGATCAGGCTCCACTGTGAGACGTGTTGCACATTCAACTTGCAGGGTTCCCATAGGGTCCTTTCACGAGAATCAGTCATTCCATTATGTCAGTGGATTTCTTACTGTCTATGGCTTGTATGAGAGCTGTAATGAAACAAAACGAGGATGCATAGTATCTATCTATCTACACATCTTAGAACATATATATTCATATAAATATATAATTCATAATATGCATGTATATATTCCCATAAACATATATAATTGAATGTCCTAAGTTCACCTCATTTACTCTTTCTCTCTCTCTCTCTCTCTCTCTCTCTCTCTCTCTCTCTCTCTCTCTCTCTCTCTCTCTCTCTCTCTCTCTCTCTCTCTCTCTCTCTCTCTCTCTCTCTCTCTCTCTCTCTCTCTCTCTCTCTCTCTCTCTCACACACACACACACACACACACACATTGTTTGTCTGAAGGGCTTTAGTCACATATTCCAGTCAAACATCAAAGGCCTTCCCTTCCCTTTCATGATGAATGAGTGTCCTAAGTCTATCCTCATGCAGACATCATCATGCAGACAAGGTGAACTGGTGACATTTCTCCCTCCAAGTGGTTACATACCAATCTTGGTAGACATTTGAAGTGTTGGTCAAAATAAACATTATTTTAGACGCTATCAGTAGACTGCTTACCCTCAGAAATTTCTCCTGACCCCATGCAGGACAGATCTTAATGTCTATCCTGTATGTGAATAGGCCACGCACTCCCGCCTCTGAATAATGTTGGATTTCTCCAGATTATCTATCGCATACAACAGTGAAAAAACAGTTTTCGCAGTGACACCATAAATACAAGAGCTGGAACAAAAAATAACACAGAAAATCCACAAGCTTGAAGTTTGGAAGAGTAAACAGAAACTAAAACAAGCCCTCAGAACAGAAAACAAATGATTAAAAAATCTTGGTATTACCTGAGTTTATAGCCAGGGATCCCACCACTAGACCCATCATTCTTCTATAAAACCACATCTCTGCAGCTTCCACAGAATTATATATATATAAATATATATACATATCATGCTGTAATCATCCCCAGGCTTGCTATGACACTCGACAAGGAAGTGTTTTGTGGACCAAAATGTCCTGCAATGAAAAACTGAGCGAGGACACCAGCAATCTCCTGCCAGAGTGGATGCAGACACACCCAGACAGCTTGAAGAGAGCTCATCATCTGGATTTTCTTGCTCCTGAAGTATGAAGCTTATCTCTCACTTTGTATAGCTGTTAAATTTGAATCTCATGTGGCATATTTATTTAATGTCATGTTGAATCTGTGTATTGTTACAGCAGACAGTGAGACAGTAATCTGCAGACTTTCTTAATTTTCTTAATTTATCTTCTTTACAACAACAACATTTTAAAGGCCAGATGATTGACTTCATTGCACCGGGTTTTATCCTATATGGCTCAGTCTCTTTTCATAAGGCAACCTGCTGAAAGCGTAGCACAACGCATGAACTCTGTAGCTCCAGCAATGACCCCTAGGAGTCTCAGAGAAAACTGCACTTGTAAACCAATTGTCATAGCCTGGAATAAAACCCACAACCCTCGTCCTTGACTTGGGGGATGTAAATTACAAGTAACTCTGAAGTCGGAGTGGGTTCGCCTGATTGCGAGGGACATTGGTAATACGGGCTGCTAATTTACACAAAAAATTCAACCCTTGCTACTAGAAGTAGTGTGTATGGCCTACGCTTGAGTTCAAAGTGAGAGTGCAAAAAAAAAAAAAAATCCACAACCTTTGGAACATAAGGCAGATATCTTAACCTCTTTGCCATGGAGATTCTCCTCTGTATCTTCATCTTTCATCCTTTATCATCCATTGAGGCGGAGGCCCTCAACCAACTCACTCCAGGTTGTCCTAACCCTAACTATCCCTTGCCGCTCCGTCTGTGTCCTTCCCATATTTTGCTTTCCTGTCTCTACTTCTCGTCTGCATATGTTTTTAGGTCTCATCATCATCCAGTGCCTTGCTGGCTGGTGTAGGTGATCATGCCTCTCCACAAATTGTGATCTCCGATGGCATGGATCAGTTTGTGTGTTGACTCCCTTCCATGCCATGATACAAGACTGTCAAGAATCTTATCCCGCTGTCTTCCTCTATCTCTCTTTCCACAAATCTTTCCGGTTGTCATGACATGTTCCAGTTTTTGTCTTCTCATAACGTGGGCAAGAAACAATGACTGCCTCTTTCTGATATTTGTGTTAAGTTGTCTTTGCCACTTAACTTCTCAAAAAATGTCCAGATTGCTCATTTTGGCTGTCCTATTAATTTTCAGCATTCTTCTATAAAACCACATCTCCGAGGCTTCCAGGGATTTTTTACCTGTTTACTAATTGTCCAGGATTCACAGCCGTATGTTAAAACTGGTTCTATGTAACATGCAAGAACCCTTTTTCTAACTTTCAAGGACAGTGACTTATTGCAAAAAACGTTCTTCTTTTAGATCTATTTCTGTCTATTTTGCTGTGTGGATTCCAGGCAAATGCCTTTCTATCTTTATTCTGTGTAGGTTTCCTCATTGTATGTCCTGACCGGTGCTAGTGTAAGTCCCATCTGGTGTCGGCATCTTTTCTTCACCTGATGTTTCACTGGTATATGTTTTTTAATATATGTGACCTGAAATGCGCAGACTTAAAGAAGTCCCTGTGATGAAGTGGTTACGCTATCTGCCTCGCTCTCTAAAGGTTGTGGGTTAGATTCTGGTCGACTTGGTTCGGTTCACGAGTGCAATTTTCTCGGAGACTCCTGGGAGTCAATGCTGCAGCTACGAAGTTAGTGCTTTGTGCGACGCTTTCGGCAGGCCACCCTGCGGAAAGAGACCGAGCCATAAGGGATAAAAACTGATGCAATGAAGTCGATTTTCTTCCCTTTTAAACTCTTTAAAACCCTTTTGTAAAGACTTAAAGAATATACAGGGTGTATTTTTAATGACTGTGCAGTGTTTGAAAATATTGCTGGTCCAAGTTGTGTCATGCAACATAATAGATAAATACAAAATTTAGACTGGCAATATTTTCAAACACTGCACAGTCATTAAAAGTACACCCTATACAATGCAAGTTGGAACTAATAAGGATCAAGTAAAGGACCATTTGGTAGGCCATGAGGCATGTTGGGCGTATAGTTTTAGCCCCATATTTCTGTAGACAAGTCGCCACTCATGGGGTCATGTGGCCAATATCACGCCTGTTGCCTTTAGTTTCCAAGGCATTTGCTGGTGCCCATTTTATGCTAGATTGACCTGCGAGCTTAGGTAGTTTTAAAAATCCATCTTGGTATGAATTGAACCCATGACCACAAACCTTTCAGCCAAGTATGCTAGCTATTACACTACCTTAGCTCTCAACTGGAACTAGTGCTGCATATAAATGAAGTGGATTGGAGATTTTGATGAGGGTAGTTAGTATCTGTTGACTTTTATATTTTTTTATATGAGATGAAGCGCTAATGGGTATGTCCTGAGTGCTGAGGTATCACTTCTGTTACCCATTAACTGGTGTATTTGAAGTATAATTTGCTAAAGTAGATTATTTACTAGTGTAGTTTTCTACTTAAGTAAATAAATTATTTAAAAATGCAGTTTTCTGCTTCAGTAGAAAATTATTTATTACTTAAATAATTACTGTAGCATTAACCTGCTGTGAGTAAGTGATGTGTTAGGATCATCACACGTTTGTAGATGTAAGTTATGTGTTAGGACCATCACATGTTTGTAGATGTAAGTGATGTGTTAGGACCATCACATGTTTGTAGATGTAAGTGATGTGTTAGGACCATCACATGTTTGTAGATGTAAGTTATGTGTTAGGACCATCACATGTTTGTAGATGTAAGTGATGTGTTAGGACCATCACATGTTTGTAGATGTAAGTGATGTGTTAGGACCATCACATGTTTGTAGATGTAAGTGATGTGTTAGGACCATCACATATTTGTAGATGGACCATCACATGTTTGTAGATGTAAGTGATGTGTTAGGACCATCACATGTTTGTAGATGGACCATCACATGTTTGTAGATGTAAGTGATGTGTTAGGACCATCACATGTTTGTAGATGGACCATCACATCTTTGTAGATGTAAGTGATGTGTTAGGACCATCACATGTTTGTAGATGTAAGTGATGTGTTAGGACCATCACACGTTTGTAGATGTAAGTGATGTGTTAGGACCATCACATGTTTGTAGATGTAAGTGATGTGTTAGGACCATAACATGTTTGTAGATGTACATGATGTGTTAGGACCATCACATGTTTGTAGATGGACCATCACATGTTTGTAGATGTAAGTGATGTGTTAGGACCATCACTTGTTTGTAGATGTAAGTGATGTGTTAGGACCATCACACGTTTGTAGATGTAAGTGATGTGTTAGGACCATCACATGTTTGTAGATGTAAGTGATGTGTTAGAACCATCACATGTTTGTAGATGCAAGTGATGTGTTAGGACCATCACATGTTTGTAGATGTAAGTGATGTGTTAGGACCATCACATGTTTGTAGATGTAAGTGATGTGTTAGGACCATCACATGTTTGTAGATGTAAGTGATGTGTTAGGACCATCACATGTTTGTAGATGGACCATCACATGTTTGTAGATGTAAGTGATGTGTTAGGACCATCACATGTTTGTAGATGGACCATCACATGTTTGTAGATGTAAGTGATGTGTTAGGACCATCACATGTTTGTAGATGGACCATCACATCTTTGTAGATGTAAGTGATGTGTTAGGACCATCACATGTTTGTAGATGTAAGTGATGTGTTAGGACCATCACACATTTGCAGATGTAAGTGATGTGTTAGAACCATCACACGTTTGTAGATGTAAGTGATGTGTTAGGACCATCACATCTTTGTAGATGTAAGTGATGTGTTAGGACCATCACATGTTTGTAGATGTAAGTGATGTGTTAGGACCATCACATATTTGCAGATGTAAGTGATGTGTTAGAACCATCACACGTTTGTAGATGTAAGTGATGTGTTAGAACCATCACACGTTTGTAGATGTAAGTGATGTGTTAGGACCATCACATGTTTGTAGATGTAAGTGATGTGTTAGGACCATCACATGTTTGTAGATGCAAGTGATGTGTTAGGACCATCACATGTTTGTAGATGTAAGTGATGTGTTAGGACCGTCACATGTTTGTAGATGCAAGTGATGTGTTAGGACCATCACATGTTTGTAGATGTAACCATCACATGTTTGTAAATGTAAGTGATGTGTTAGGACCATCACATGTTTGTAGATGTAAGTGATGTGTTAGGACCATCACATGGTTGTAGATGCAAGTGATGTGTTAGGACCATCACATGTTTGTAGATACAAGTGATGTGTTAGGACCATCACATGTTTGTAGATGTAAGTGATGTGTTAGGACCATCACATGATTGTAGATGGACCATCACATGTTTGTAGATGTAAGTGATGTGTTAGGACCATCACATGTTTGTAGATGTAAGTGATGTGTTAGGACCATCACATGTTTGTAGATGTAAGTGATGTGTTAGGACCATCACATGTTTGTAGATGCAAGTGATGTGTTAGGACCATCACGTTTGTAGATGTAAGTGATGTGTTAGGACCATCACATGTTTGTAGATGTAAGTGATGTGTTAGGACCATCACACATTTGTAGATGTAAGTGATGTGTTAGGACCATCACATGGTTGTAGATGCAAGTGATGTGTTAGGACCATCACATGTTTGTAGATGTAAGTGATGTGTTAGGACCGTCACATGTTTGTAGATGCAAGTGATGTGTTAGGACCATCACATGTTTGTAGATGTAACCATCACATGTTTGTAAATGTAAGTGATGTGTTAGGACCATCACATGTTTGTAGATGTAAGTGATGTGTTAGGACCATCACACATTTGTAGATGTAAGTGATGTGTTAGGACCATCACATGGTTGTAGATGCAAGTGATGTGTTAGGACCATCACATGTTTGTAGATGTAAGTGATGTGTTAGGATCATCACATCTTTGTAGATGTAAGTGATGTGTTAGGACCATCACACATTTGCAGATGTAAGTGATGTGTTAGAACCATCACACGTTTGTAGATGTAAGTGATGTGTTAGGACCATCACATGTTTGTAGATGTAAGTGATGTGTTAGGACCATCACATGTTTGTAGATGTAAGTGATGTGTTAGGACCATCACATATTTGCAGATGTAAGTGATGTGTTAGAACCATCACACGTTTGTAGATGTAAGTGATGTGTTAGAACCATCACACGTTTGTAGATGTAAGTGATGTGTTAGGACCATCACAAGTTTGTAGATGTAAGTGATGTGTTAGGACCATCACATGTTTGTAGATGGACCATCACATGTTTGTAGATGTAAGTGATGTGTTAGGACCATCACATGTTTGTAGATGTAAGTGATGTGTTAGGACCATCACATGTTTGTAGATGTAAATGATGTGTTAGGACCATCACATATTTGTAGATGGACCATCACATGTTTGTAGATGTAAGTGATGTGTTAGGACCATCACATGTTTGTAGATGGACCATCACATGTTTGTAGATGTAAGTGATGTGTTAGGACCATCACATGTTTGTAGATGGACCATCACATGTTTGTAGATGTAAGTGATGTGTTAGGACCATCACATGTTTGTAGATGTAAGTGATGTGTTAGGACCATAACATGTTTGTAGATGTAAGTGATGTGTTAGGACCATCACATGTTTGTAGATGGACCATCACATGTTTGTAGATGTAAGTGATGTGTTAGGACCATCACATGTTTGTAGATGGACCATCACATCTTTGTAGATGTAAGTGATGTGTTAGGACCATCACATGTTTGTAGATGTAAGTGATGTGTTAGGACCATCACATCTTTGTAGATGTAAGTGATGTGTTAGGACCATCACATGTTTGTAGATGTAAGTGATGTGTTAGGACCATCACATATTTGCAGATGTAAGTGATGTGTTAGAACCATCACACGTTTGTAGATGTAAGTGATGTGTTAGAACCATCACACGTTTGTAGATGTAAGTGATGTGTTAGGACCATCACAAGTTTGTAGATGTAAGTGATGTGTTAGGACCATCACATGTTTGTAGATGCAAGTGATGTGTTAGGACCATCACATGTTTGTAGATGTAAGTGATGTGTTAGGACCGTCACATGTTTGTAGATGCAAGTGATGTGTTAGGACCATCACGTGTTTGTAGATGTAACCATCACATGTTTGTAAATGTAAGTGATGTGTTAGGACCATCACATGTTTGTAGATGTAAGTGATGTGTTAGGACCATCACATGGTTGTAGATGCAAGTGATGTGTTAGGACCATCACATGTTTGTAGATACAAGTGATGTGTTAGGACCATCACATGTTTGTAGATGTAAGTGATGTGTTAGGACCATCACATGGTTGTAGATGGACCATCACATGTTTGTAGATGTAAGTGATGTGTTAGGACCATCACATGTTTGTAGATGTAAGTGATGTGTTAGGACCATCACATGTTTGTAGATGTAAGTGATGTGTTAGGACCATCACATGTTTGTAGATGCAAGTGATGTGTTAGGACCATCACATGTTTGTAGATGTAAGTGATGTGTTAGGACCATCACATGTTTGTAGATGTAAGTGATATGTTAGGACCATCACACATTTGTAGATGTAAGTGATGTGTTAGGACCATCACATGGTTGTAGATGCAAGTGATGTGTTAGGACCATCACATGTGTGTAGATGTAAGTGATGTGTTAGGATCATCACATGTTTGTAGATGCAAGTGATGTGTTAGGACCATCACGTGTTTGTAGATGTAACCATCACACGTTTGTAGATGTAAGTGATGTGTTAGAACCATCACACGTTTGTAGATGTAAGTGATGTGTTAGGACCATCACAAGTTTGTAGATGTAAGTGATGTGTTAGGACCATCACATGTTTGTAGATGGACCATCACATGTTTGTAGATGCAAGTGATGTGTTAGGACCATCACATGTTTGTAGATGTAAGTGATGTGTTAGGACCATCACATGTTTGTAGATGTAAGTGATGTGTTAGGACCATCACATGTTTGTAGATGTAAGTGATGTGTTAGGACCATCACATGTTTGTAGATGTAAGTGATGTGTTAGGACCATCACATGTTTGTAGATGTAAGTGATGTGTTAGGACCATCACATGTTTGTAGATGGACCATCACATCTTTGTAGATGTAAGTGATGTGTTAGGACCATCACATCTTTGTAGATGTAAGTGATTTGTTAGGACCATCACACATTTGCAGATGTAAGTGATGTGTTAGAACCATCACACATTTGTAGATGTAAGTGATGTGTTAGGACCATCACATCTTTGCAGATGTAAGTGATGTGTTAGGACCATCACATGTTTGTAGATGTAAGTGATGTGTTAGGACCATCACATATTTGCAGATGTAAGTGATGTGTTAGAACCATCACACGTTTGTAGATGTAAGTGATGTGTTAGAACCATCACACGTTTGTAGATGTAAGTGATGTGTTAGGACCATCACAAGTTTGTAGATGTAAGTGATGTGTTAGGACCATCACATGTTTGTAGATGCAAGTGATGTGTTAGGACCATCACATGTTTGTAGATGTAAGTGATGTGTTAGGACCGTCACATGTTTGTAGATGCAAGTGATGTGTTAGGACCATCACGTGTTTGTAGATGTAACCATCACATGTTTGTAAATGTAAGTGATGTGTTAGGACCATCACATGTTTGTAGATGTAAGTGATGTGTTAGGACCATCACATGTTTGTAGATGGACCATCACATGTTTGTAGATGTAAGTGATGTGTTAGGACCATCACATGTTTGTAGATGGACCATCACATCTTTGTAGATGTAAGTGATGTGTTAGGACCATCACATCTTTGTAGATGTAAGTGATGTGTTAGGACCATCACACATTTGCAGATGTAAGTGATGTGTTAGAACCATCACACCTTTGTAGATGTAAGTGATGTGTTAGGACCATCACATCTTTGTAGATGTAAGTGATGTGTTAGGACCATCACATGTTTGTAGATGTAAGTGATGTGTTAGGACCATCACATATTTGCAGATGTAAGTGATGTGTTAGAACCATCACACGTTTGTAGATGTAAGTGATGTGTTAGAACCATCACATGTTTGTAGATGTAAGTGATGTGTTAGGACCATCACATCTTTGTAGATGTAAGTGATGTGTTAGGACCATCACATGTTTGTAGATGTAAGTGATGTGTTAGGACCATCACATATTTGCAGATGTAAGTGATGTGTTAGGACCATCACATATTTGCAGATGTAAGTGATGTGTTAGAACCATCACATGTTTGTAGATGTAAGTGATGTGTTAGAACCATCACACATTTGTAGATGTAAGTGATGTGTTAGGACCATCACACATTTGCAGATGTAAGTGATGTGTTAGAACCATCACACGTTTGTAGATGTAAGTGATGTGTTAGGACCATCACATCTTTGTAGATGTAAGTGATGTGTTAGGACCATCACAAGTTTGTAGATGTAAGTGATGTGTTAGGACCATCACATGTTTGTAGATGCAAGTGATGTGTTAGGACCATCACATGTTTGTAGATGTAAGTGATGTGTTAGGACCGTCACATGTTTGTAGATGCAAGTGATGTGTTAGGACCATCACGTGTTTGTAGATGTAACCATCACATGTTTGTAAATGTAAGTGATGTGTTAGGACCATCACATGTTTGTAGATGTAAGTGATGTGTTAGGACCATCACATGGTTGTAGATGCAAGTGATGTGTTAGGACCATCACATGTTTGTAGATGCAAGTGATGTGTTAGGACCATCATGTGTTTGTAGATGTAAGTGATGTGTTAGGACCATCACATGTTTGTAGATGGACCATCACATGTTTGTAGATGTAAGTGATGTGTTAGGACCATCACATGTTTGTAGATGTAAGTGATGTGTTAGGACCATCACATGTTTGTAGATGTAAGTGATGTGTTAGGACCATCACATGTTTGTAGATGCAAGTGATGTGTTAGGACCATCACATGTTTGTAGATGTAAGTGATGTGTTAGGACCATCACATGTTTGTAGATGTAAGTGATGTGTTAGGATCATCACATGTTTGTAGATGCAAGTGATGTGTTAGGACCATCACATGTTTGTAGATGGACCATCACATGGTTGTAGATGCAAGTGATGTGTTAGGACCATCACATGCTTGTAGATGGACCATCACATGTTTGTAGATGCAAGTGATATGTTAGGACCATCACATGTTTGTAGATGCAAGTGATGTGTTAGGACCATCATGTGTTTGTAGATGTAAGTGATGTGTTAGGACCATCACATGCTTGTAGATGGACCATCACATGTTTGTAGATGTAAGTGATGTGTTAGGACCATCACATGTTTGTAGATGTAAGTGATGTGTTAGGACCATCACATGTTTGTAGATGGACCATCACATGTTTGTAGATGTAAGTGATGTGTTAGGACCATCACATGTTTGTAGATGTAAGTGATGTGTTAGGACCATCACATGTTTGTAGATGCAAGTGATGTGTTAGGACCATCACATGTTTGTAGATGTAAGTGATGTGTTAGGACCATCACATGTTTGTAGATGTAAGTGATGTGTTAGGATCATCACATGTTTGTAGATGCAAGTGATGTGTTAGGACCATCACATGTTTGTAGATGGACCATCACATGGTTGTAGATGCAAGTGATGTGTTAGGACCATCACATGCTTGTAGATGGACCATCACATGTTTGTAGATGTAAGTGATGTGTTAGGACCATCACATGTTTGTAGATGTAAGTGATGTGTTAGGACCATCACATGTTTGTAGATGTAAGTGATGTGTTAGGACCATCACATGTTTGTAGATGCAAGTGATGTGTTAGGACCATCACATGTTTGTAGATGTAAGTGATGTGTTAGGACCATCACATGTTTGTAGATGTAAGTGATGTGTTAGGATCATCACATGTTTGTAGATGCAAGTGATGTGTTAGGACCATCACATGCTTGTAGATGGACCATCACATGTTTGTAGATGCAAGTGATATGTTAGGACCATCACATGTTTGTAGATGCAAGTGATGTGTTAGGACCATCACATGTTTGTAGATGTAAGTGAATGCAGGAATAAGGGGCCAGTCATTCCCTCATATAGCAAATGATGGGAACAGGCCTTGAACCCTTCTCGAATGACATTTTCAATGTAACCTCCCGATTGTTACACCATTGTGCCTACTATTTTTCTATTAGTGCTGATGACGAGGTAGGGGGTTCAAACCCTACACCGGTCAGCTGGACTAAAATGTTGACTCTCATCCTTGACTAGTGTTAATATGATTTATTTAAGACATCATCATAATCAAGTGCCCTGCCAGCTGGCGTAGGCATCCATGTTTCTCCACAGATCTTGGTCTTTGGTGTTCTGGATCAACTCTGCTGATATTCCTTGATGCCACCATCTCAGTCTATGCAGCATAATTTTTCTTGGTCTGCCTCTGCCTCTCTTCCCCTTGATCTGTCCACTTGTCACGATGTTCTCTAATGCCTCTCTTCTCTTCACATGACCCAAGAAAGCTGTTTGTCTCATTCTTATTGTTGGATATAATGTTTTAGTTTCACTAGCCTCATTCAGGCAATCATTGTTAGTTACTCTGGCAGCCCAAAGAATTTGCAACATTTGTCTCTGGAACTACATCTCTGTGGCTTCCAAGTTCTTCCTAATTTGTTCATTTACATTCAGAGATTCACTATCACTGTTTAAGTAAAGAAATTATTTATTAATGTAGTTTTTTTTGTTTTTTTTGGTAGTATAGAAATGATTTATCCATGTAATTTTTTATTCAAGTCTTCTTCTTCTTCTTCAGCATTCCGAGCCATTGAGGTTCTTTGCTGCAAATACAATCTGTCTCCATTCGTCTCTCTGGTGGACCTTCTCTTGCCAGTCGTTGATTCCAAGTGCTTGTAGGTCTGTGTGTGTATTATCTCTCCACCGCCTTCTTGGTCTACCTCGGGGTCTACGGTCATTTATTTCCTGAGTGTAAGCGAGTTTTGTTTCCCTATTATCTTCCATTCTTTCTATATGCCCCAGCCATTGTAGTCTATTAGCCTTCATGATACCAGTGATTAGCGGGGACTTAAACAAATCATAAATGTCTTTGTTACTTCTTCTTTTCCACTCTCCACTTTGTGTATCCCTAATGGGTCCAAAGATGCGTCTTAAAATTTTGTTCTCAAAGGTTTGTAACAAGGCTTCGTCTCCTTTCGTTGTACAAGTACAGAAATTATTTATTAATGTAATTTTCTAGTAAAGTTAGCAAATGTTGCTTTTTCTCCCTCAAATTTCAAGGCGGAGAAGTGGAGAGAAGAAAGCCAGTGTCCGAAGCTACCACCTGGCGATCCCAGAGAAGCTGTGAAGGTTCTTTCTCAGCACGTTGACAACATTCTGATCGCCAACAAAACTGGACAGGATCTGCGAAGAGTTCAGCGCCAGCCAGGTCTTGTCACTGTAAAGACTTCATGATCAGTTTTCTTCTGCGCATTCTGTTTATATCCTATCTGGAGCTTTTTGCCAGAAAAACTGTCATTTTACAAGCTTTACTTTTTTTAATTTGTTAACCTGTGTCTAGGCTGTATTTTTTTTTTTTTTAAATTCACTCGCTTTGAACTCAAGATTGATTCATACGCGTGCTACTATTTTTAGAGCACTGGACTAATTTTTTAGTGTGGATAAGCTTTCCCTATTACCAGTGTCTCTTGCCATCAGGCGAAACCACTCAAACTTCAGAGGTACTTGTAATTTACGCCCCCAAGTCAAGGATGAGAGTCAACATTTTAGTCCAACTGTCCGGTGTAGGTATTCAACCCACAACCTCAGCACCAGCACACCGAATGTTTAAGAGGGCATTGGTTTGGAGCCATTTGACAATGACATGCCTAAAACCTGAGGAGGAAACGAGACCAGCTGAAGCCTAGTTCACAAAAGTCCGTAAGTGTTAGGTTTCTACTTCTTCTTTCGCCCACTTGAAATTTGTCTATAACTGCAGTGTTGTCTTGTGTACGAACTTCACTGTCTTGTTTAGTTCACTCAGTAGTCCATATAGTTTATCTTCCTCTGTTGTTTCTCCAGGCCAGAAGGTTTGCCTATGTATGTCATATTTTGGGCAGTCTTGGAGTAGGTGATCTGCTGTCTGCGATGCCAAACCACATGTGCACATGGCTGTTTCACCAATCTTGAATTCTGTATACATGTGGTTGCATAATCTATTGTGTCCTAGTGCTAGGCTGAGTCATGACCTGGTTGCTTCCTAATATGCCTCTTCATGGATGTGAAGGTCTAGTATGGGTTTGGCTCACCCTGCTGGCTTCTGTTATGTCTAACGATATCACTGCACATCAGGCATTCCCATGAGTGCACAGCCCTCAATGCAGCATTCATCCCAAAGTATTTCTACTCACTATTTTTATGAGGAGTTAATTACGATATCTCCTCTCTTGACCTCAAAGAATGCATTTACATGCTTGTCCAGGCCTTACTCCTTATTTATGTAGTTGAGCTAGAATTAGAGCCTTTCTAGTATCCGAGAGCCAAGTTCATACTGCATTGATTATATCAGCCCTGTCCATGCTTCTTCCCTTTTGTATTGGAGCATTATTTCCCAGCTGGTCTGCACCTTGATTACCTTTTACTCCAGCACGTCCATGTGTGTACATCCAGGTGAATAATGTGAAGTGTGACTTCCCAATGCTGTCTATCCATTTGAAGTGGAGACTACCAGTTGCGATATTCTGTAGCATGTAGATGGAGTTTGATATGATTATATCAGTCTGGTTTATGAGCATGGAGAGGGGAAGAAGAGCTCTACAACAGTTCCCGTCTCTACACCAACCTGATTCCAATAGATGCAAGACCTGGTCAGCTGGACATCAAAATATTAAACTTAATAAAACTCAATCTTCTAGAGAATTCTCAACCAACCAACCAGGCACTGTTAGTGGCATTATTATTGCACATGTACATGTCTGGTACTTCTGCCTCTCTTTCCACTCTTCCTCTTTTCCCATTCCTTCCTCTTTTCCCATTCCTTCCTCTTCTATTGCTGCTGAGTCCTCCTCCTCCTCCTCCTCCTCCTCCTCCTCCTCCTCCTCCTCCTCCTCCGCCGCCTCCTCCTCCTCCTCCTCCTCCTCCTCCTCCTCCTCCTCCTCCTCCTCCTGCAAGTCTTTATATTGCAGATAGTCTGTTTCCATCTCTATTTCCAAAGATGTAGCGCCTGTCCATGATATAATAACACAGTTTCATGAAAATGCCCAGTACAAACATCTTTTTACAGAAACTAGCCCATCCTGCCTGCAAACATTCCCTAAATGGAATGTTCACTTCTAGAAATGTCTTCTTCCTCTGTGATCAGTTTCCCCTGCTGAGCAACATAAGGAGATGAGATGCATCCATGAATCCATTCATCTGCATCAGGTCATCGCGAGTGTCTCACAATTTCTGTTCCACTTTCATTTCCCAGGATGGTTTGATCTCTCAAGTCACCAAAAGGAAGGCACTTTAGCATGTGTTGTGGAGTCTGCGGGACATTTTAGTATGTGCACGGGTCAGTTTGTGAACATATAATGAGATCTTCAAAAAATACGTAAGGGATCCTGGTTCATCATCTTCATCACATGCCATGCCGGCTGGCATAGGCGTTCATGACTATCCACAGATCTCAGTCTTTGGTTTTCTGGATCAACTCTGCCGTTGATATTCCTCCATGCCACCGTCTCAATCCATCCAGCATCATTTCTCGTGGTCTGCCTCTGCCTCTCTTCCTCTCAATCTTTCCAGTTGTCACGATCCTGGTTGGTGGACATATTATAAATAATTTACGTTATGCTGATGACACCATATTGATAGCAACAAGTCAGAATGATCTACAGGAAATAATAGATACACTGGTTTTAGAAAGTGAAAATATGGGCCTTAGTTTGAACAATAGAAAGACAGAAGTCATGGTGAAATCAAAGAAACAGATTGTGCCTAAATGTGTAACTAAAGTAAATGACGTTATTTTGGGGCAAGTGCAGAAATTCAGATATCTAGGCACATGGATAACATCAGATGGTAGATGTTGCACTGAGATAATGAACATAACAGGACAAAAAAACTGCATTATGTCAAATGAAGAATGTTTTGTGCAATAAGACACCGTCCTTAAAAGTAAGAAAAATAGTTCTTGCATGTTACGTAGAACTAGGGCTGTGAATCCTGGACAATGAGTAAACAGGCAAAAAAACAACCTGGTAGCCTTGGGGATGTGGTTTTATAGAAGAATGCTGAAAATTGATTGGGCAGCCAAAATGAGTAATCAAGACGTTTTGAGGGAAGTTGAGTCGCAAAGACAACTTATCACGAACATCAGAAAGAGGCAGTCATCGTTTTAGGGCCACATTATGAGTAGACAAAAGTTGGAACATGTTGTGACAACTGGAAAGATTTGCAGAAAGAGGGATAGAGGAAGACAGCGTGGAAAGATTCTTGACAGTCTTGTGTCTTGGCATGTAAGGGAGTCAACACAGGAATTGATCCATGCCGTCGGAGATTGCAATTTGTGGAGAAGCATGATCGCCCATGCCAGCTGGCAAGGCACTGGATGATGATGATGATGATTGGTCAATTTGGGCGACCTACATTGTATAGAGATGAGGTTTATATGTGTTCTTTTTTCTGATAGTCAGTGCCTTGTGACAGTGGGATTCATGTCTGCCACAGCATTTTGTCTCTTGTGACATGTGACATAGGTGATCATGTCTGCCCACAGCATTTTGTCTCTTGTGACATGTGGCATTGGTGATCATGTCTGCCCACAGCCTTCTGTCTCTTGTGCTGCCAATCAATTCTGATAGTGACATGTTTCTCCATGTCACGTCAAACAGTCCAGCATCTTCATGCTGGGTGACCTTCAGTAAATAGCGTTGGGCTTGCAGTCTACATTGTCCTGTGTGGAGCCAAGCTGGTGGCCTCCTGTGCTCTGTCTAGTAGTAGAATGGAATCTTGTAGTTTATTGATGTGTGATCTTTACCTGCATGTGCTTTTTTAAAATTTTCTCTTGATAAGTGTCTTAGCTTCTTTCATTGAGACCCTGTTGTGGAGCTATTCCTTAAGGGTGACTGCTATGCTACTGTGGCTGCCCTAATGCTAAAGTTAAATTTAAAGGCAGATGCAGGGTCCTTGAAGTGATACGACTTAACATATACTCAATTTCAGTGTTATGAGGTGATGTTGACCATTGTCTTTCTGTTCACTTTTTTTTGCTTTTCTTTCTTTCATTCTTTCTTTCTTCCTTCCTTCCTTCTTCTTCTTCTTCTTCTTCTTCTTCTTCTTCTTCTTCTTCTTCTTCTTCTTCTTCTTCTTCTTCTTCTTCTTCTTCTTCTTCTTCTTCTTCTTCTTCTTCTTCTGCTGCGTTCATCCAGATTGTTGTTTTAAACGTAATTGCGTTGTGCCTGTTTACAGCAGAGCTGCAATATTTGCACCTTTCGGCCGACACATCCGACTTCTTTAGGCATTTGTTGACCTGGTTACCTTCCTGGGTTGTTCCCTTTCAAGAACAGCCTCTGATACCAACTTTATTAGCTTGATTAGACCTCAGTGCCACATGTTACGTTAACATAGCTCGTCATCTGAGCTTTGAGCCTAGACTCTCATGTTGGTAAATGACAGTAAACCACTAGGCCACCACAGCTGTATTGTAGTACTATAGTATTGTATTTTAACAAAGAAATAGCTGGAAATGTGACTGTTGGTTGGTCTGTCGGTCAGTCGGTTGGTTGGTCTGTCGGTTGGTCGGTCAGTCAGTTGGTTGATCTGTCAGTCAATCGGTTGGTTGGTCTGTCAGTCAGTTGGTTGGTTGGTCTGTCGGTCAGTCGGTTGGTTGGTCTGTCGGTCAGTCAGTTGGTTGGTCTGTTGGTCAGTTGTTTGGTTTATCTTTGGTCAGTTGTTTGGTTGGTCTGTCGGTCAGTCGGTTGGTTGGTCTGTCGGTCAATCGGTTGGTTGGTCAGTCGGTTGGTTGTTCTGTTGGTCAGTCGGTTGGTTGTTGTTTGTTTATTTATGTGCGCTCGCTTTGAACTCAGTCGTAGTCCATAATACTACTTCTAGTAGTGCTGGACTGAATTTTGCATGTGGATTAGCTTTCCCTATTAACAGTGTCCCTCGCCATCAGGCAAACCTACTCTGACTTCAGAGGTACTTGTAATTTGCGTCCCCAAGTCAAGGACGAGAGGTCAACATTTTAGTCCAGCTGTCTGGTGTAGTGGTTGAACCCCTTACTTCGACATCAGCACACTGGATATTTAAGAGCATGCATTCTTATCCATTCATCTGGTTGAGAAGTTGGCTTGTTGATTGGCTGGTTGAGTCAGCGATTGAAAATCCACTGGGAGACTGCAAACTGTAGACCATCTGAGCCCTGATAGGGCTTGCATCTATTGGAATGAGATTGGTGTAGAGACCTTCCCCCCAACCTGATACCACAATGTATACCAGCTGAGGTTGTGTAGAGACCTTCCCCCCAACCTGATACCAAAATACCATCGCCACGTAGATTGTGCTGCAGAACGTTTCCTTCTCCTCTCCAAGCTTAGAAACCAGCGGAGCATGCAGAATTTGTACTGGAGCTTCACATTTATGTTAAGCCATGGCAATTGTTGGAATGCTAGCCATTCTGTGCATCCAGTCAATGTATAGAGATACTCCAAAGTTTTGGCTATTGTTGGACCTGGTTGTGCAGCCTCAGTGGCTTTGAAATGTACTAGGGGGCTTCAAATGTAAACCTTAAAAGTGTGATTGAAATTACAATAACCATGCCATTGTCTTGTGACCTGTCAGTATTGTTATTAAGGATGTCAAGAGTGTTGAGCATGTGACATCACAGTGCAGATGAGCATGGTAAAAACCATAAGGATAGGTTCAAGATGGCTGCCCCACCCTTGACATGCACCAAAGAGGAGCAGTGTTCTGTTATCCATTTTTTTATCATTGAAAGGGTGAAACCTATAGAAATTAATCGTCGATGAAGGTCCAGTATAGCGATGCATGCCTGTCAGTCCAGCAAGTAAATGAGTGAAGTAGAAAGTTTCAAAACGGCGTGACTTCTGTAACAGACTGTTCACGAGCAGACCAGGCACACCGAGTAGTGACCACAGAGTAGTGACCACAGGGTAGTGACCACAGGGTAGTGACCACAGAGTAGTGACCACAGAGTAGTGACCACAGGGTAGTGACCACAGAGTAGTGACCACCGAGTAGTGACCACAGAGTAGTGACCACCGAGTAGTGACCACCGAGTAGTGACCACAGAGTAGTGACCACAGAGTAGTGACCACAGAGTAGTGACCACAGAGTAGTGACCACAGGGTAGTGACCACAGAGTAGTGACCACAGAGTGTACCACAGGGATGAACCACAGGGTGGACCACAGAGAGTGACCACAGAGTAGTGACTCACACAGTATTGGACCACCGATTCTTGACCACAGAGTAGTAACCACCGAGTAGTGACCACAGAGTAGTGACCACAGGGTAGTGACCACCGAGTAGTGACCACCGAGTAGTGACCACAGAGTAGTGACCACAGAGTAGTGACCACAGAGTAGTGACCACAGAGTAGTGACCACAGAGTAGTGACCACAGAGTAGTGACCACAGGGTGCTTACACACGCCATCAAGAGAATTTGTTTCTACACAAATATAAGCACTTTAATGGCCCTGGAGGACTTGCATATAACACAGTGGTGACAACATCAAAAGATTACATTTGTTCTTTACTTTTTCAGAATATATTCAACCCCCCCCCCCCCCCCCCCCCCCCCCCCCCCCCCCCCCCCCCCCAAAGCATTTAAGGTTTTCATGTGAAGCCCCCTTCAATATTATGTTTAATTTATGTAAACAAACATGTGATATGTTTAATACAGGTGAACAAAATTCCAGTATGGTTTTTTTTATGTAAAAAGAGGCTAGGGAGCCACGGTGGCGTAGTGGCTAGATACTTGCTAGCCGGCCCGGTGGTCAACGGTTCGACTGTTTAAAACTGTCCAGGGCTTCCGGGTCAACCCAGCCTAAAAGAGGAACCAGGAAATGTCTTGGGGAGTGAAAGCGGCCAGCGTGTTATTTATCACATGACCCACCCCGTGCCGATTGGTCTACGAATATGGGGCTAGCACTGTCTGTCTGAAACCCCTAAGGTGTGTAACAGGAAGCTTTACTTGAATTTTACTGAAACAGGGTTGAAAGGCATGGGTTTGATCCCATACAGCACAGGCTGTCCCAGCAGAGCAGCTAACTGCCTGCCAAATCCATCACACGGGTCATGAACTCCACAGCTCTAGCATTGACCTTCCAGTGTCTCAGAAAATGCTGCACTTAAGAACCAAATGATGGAGTTGAACCCACAGCTATTTGAATATGAGGCAGATGGCATGACCACTTCACCATGGATTGCCCCAGTTTATGTTAAAAATGTGGTATTGTTAGTTTATGTAAATACAAATGTGGTGTGATTAGTTTATGGAAACAAAAATGTGGTATTATTAGTTTATGTAAACAAAAATATGGTATGGTTAGTTTATGTAAACAAAAATATGGTATTATTAGTTTATGTAGGCAAAAAGTTGTATGTTGTTAAGTTTATGAGACACACATTTGATGTTTACTTTATATTAACAAAAATGAGGTATGTTTTTTGTGTGTGTGAACAACAAATGTGTAATTTATATTAAGAAAATATTTTGTGTTTAGTGTATGTAAACAAAAAATATGCTGTGTTTAATTTGTATTTAAAAATATTGCTGTGTTGTGTATACTTTGTCGGAGAATCAGTCAAATCAGCTGTATTTATTTAAAGAATATCTGTAAAAATAGAAGATTTTACAAAGATGTATATATTTTTGCTATCAAATATGATGAATATGAACTTGTGTTTTTGATTGTTGATTAATCTGTTATTCTAGCGTTGTGCTTCACTGTTGCTTGTCTAACATACACCTCTAAAGATATTTGAAATCTGTGACTGGGTAGGGCTAGATTTATCCAGAGGTTGGGGGAGGGCTGAGTGGTCTCGAGGTATGGTGTCCGCCTCGAGTGCTGGAGGTCCCGGGTTCAAGCCCTGGTGAGGGCCAGAATTTTTTTACGTGGGCTTCTAGTTACAAAATTTCCCCTGGTCTCTGGGTAATGAGATCGGACGCCCGTGTGTATTGTTGCACATGTAAAAAATCCCTTGGCAGTTAGAAATCGAAAAAGAGTAGAATAATGGCGCTGCCTGGGCAAAATTTCGAGTTAAAAATCTACCCAAAATATATCAGGATCATCGCCATTGCTAAGGAGTTTGTCCACTGAGCTGAGCTTCTCTGGACTCAGGTTTGAGTTAGGAGTAGAACGGAGCACTTATGGGTTACACCCATGTGCCGTGATGTTGATCTGTCAACTAAACTAAATTAAACTTATCCAGGGTTGAAATTGTCCATGACACAGCACAGTCTTTGCTGGCACACTGATCTTCTGTATTGTGAGGCAGAAAGAAACTGCACCCGTAAGTCCTTCGCCACATAGCTCACCAAACTTTGATCAGTTTGATTGCATTCTGAATACATTTTCACTTTCCTTAAGACATGTATTTAATATTTCTAGTAGCCCTTCACCATCACCATCATCATCATCATCACAAAGCCCGTCCTTGTCAGAACATTGCTCTCACCAAGGCCTGCACACAAATGTCTCAATCTCTTGCTATTTCTCCTGCCTCATGCACCCTCATGCCCAGAGTGTCTGCAGTATCCCGTCTTAGATATTTTATATTCAGATACTACAGGCAAGAGGAGTCTTCAGAGCATTAGGACATTTTGGTAGTCAAAGGAAATAAAATATACTACCAGACTTGGAATGTTTTACTCTAATGTTAAATCTAGTACTAGACTTAGAATGTTTTACTCTAATGTTAAATCTAGTACCAACTTTAGAATGTTTTATTCTAATGTTAAATCTAGTACCAGACTTAGAATGTTTTATTCTAATGTTAAATCTAGTACCAAGCTTATAATGTTTTGCTTTAATGTTAAATCTAGTACCAGATTTAGAATGTATTTCTCTAATGTTAAATCTAGTACCAACGTAGAATGTTCTACTGTAATGTGAAATCTAGTACCAGGTTTAGAATGGTTTATTCCTGCCAAAATTGGATGTGTTAGCCTAAGGGTGCATAACTGGACACATCACAGCTAAGTCTGAAAAAACACTTCGGAGGAATGCAGAAGAAGTAGAAGAATGTTTTATTCTAATGTTAAATCTAGTACCAGACTTAGAATGTTTTACTCCAATGTTAATTTTAGTACCATCTTTAGAATGTTTTACTCTAATGTTAAATCTAGTACTAGACTTAGAATGTTTTACTCTAATGTTAAATCTAGAACCAGACTTAGAATGTTTTATTCTAATGTTAAATTTAGTACCTGACTTAGAATGGTTTAATGTTAAATCTAGTACCAGACTTAGAATGTTTTATTCTAATGTTAAATCTAGTACCAGACTTAGAATGGTTTAATGTTAAATCTAGTACCAGACTTAGAATGTTTTATTCTAATGTTAAATCTAGTACCAGACAGAATGGTTTAATGTTAAATCTAGTACCAGACTTAGAATGGTTTAATGTTAAATCTAGTACCAGACTTAGAATGGTTTAATGTTAAATCTAGTACCAGACTTAGAATGTTTTATTCTAATTTTAAATCTAGTACCAGACTTAGAATGGTTTAATGTTAAATCTAGTACCAGACTTAGAATGTTTTATTCTAATGTTAAATCTAGTACCAGACTTAGAATGTTTTATTCTAATTTTAAATCTAGTACCAGACTTAGAATGGTTTAATGTTAAATCTAGTACCAGACTTAGAATGGTTTAATGTTAAATCTAGTACCAGACTTAGAATGGTTTAATGTTAAATCTAGTACCAGACTTAGAATGCTTTACTCCAATGTTAAATCTAGTACTAGACTTAGAATGTTTTATTCTAATGTTAAATCTAGTACCAGACACTTTGTATGTAGAACAGATTTGACAAATTCTTTCTTCCCTTGATAACACCATTCTGTTTGGAGTGCAAAGAATTACTCCAGCAACAGCTATTCACTGCATATTGCTTCATGGTGGACTGTGGAGCACATTTTTTATGACATTACGTACTTTATTTTTCAGATTTGTTCTACATACAAAGTTGTAGTGAGACTTTACAAACACCCGGTAGTATAACTTGGAAGGCCTTTCTCTAGAACCCACAGGGCAAATGAAATGAAGAGAGAACTAAACACACGCATAGAAGAGAAATAGAAACAGAAATTAATCATATAGGGAGGACATGAAGAAGCTGCAGGAGGTATCAAGAGATAGGAGGGCTTGATATGGATTAATTGTGGACTTATACTCCACTAGAGTTAACAGGCAGAAGATTTTTAAGATTATATATTAACATATAAATTTAATAGACAACTCTTGTTAATTAAATACAATTCCTGTTTATGCACCTTTTTGTTTTAATGTTTCATGTTACATTTATAACCGGTATATGTTGTGTTTATAGCTATTTACATTATTGTGCAACGTGTACATCATCAGGACCTTAAACAGACGCAATTTTTGGGAATGAGATTGTTCAAAGTTCATGTCAGAGATAATTATAAGTGATCTAATAATAGATGTAATATGTAATTAAAGTGCCTTGCAGCTTTTTGAGGTGTTATTCTCTTGTGTGCGTTATATTGTTTATTTCTTTGTTCATTTGGTTGGTTGGCTTTCTGACAGGCTGGTTGATTGGAGAGAGAAAAGCAGAGGGAGAGAAATAATGTATGTATGTCTGAGTGAATGTTTGTGTGTTTGTGATTGTGAATAGGTATATGTGTGTGTTAGGGAGTATGTGTGTTATTGAGTGGGTATATAACTAAATGTTTGTGTAAATGATGTATGTATGTATGAATGTGTATTCGTAGGTATGTATATTTGTGTTCATGTATGTGTGTGTGTGTGTGATCTGCCTGCCTGTTGCATTACATAGTAATATGCATTGTTTTTTTTTCACAGCATTCATTTTACAATGTTTTGTTTTTCTAAGTGAATGCAACAGCACAATAGATAATTGACATGCGAAAGAGAAGTGGTTGTAAGGGCTGAATGTAAGACGGGCTTGCCCAGTTTGTGACCCTTTCAAAATAAAGTTGGTTGATTGGTTGGTTGGCTAGCTGGTCGGTTGGTTGCCTCATTGGTTGATCCACTGGAAGAGGTTTAAATCTTAAGTTTAAATTTGGGTTATCTGAGTCTTAAAATGGCTTCCATCTGTCAATTTTGTGTACAAACTTTACTCCTTACCCAGTGCTAAAATACCATCTACAAGGAAACTGTGTTGCACAACTGTCCTCATTTTCAGGTAGACACTAGCAGGGCGTGCAAGACTTGATGCCAGTGTAATATCCACCAACACTTATATTATCCACTAATGTATTATCCAAACAAGCTATGGGAAATCCTTAAACAATATGGAGTGAGTACACATCTAACAAACTTATGTAGAAGCTTAAACAATAACAACAGTAAATGCATAGTGAGAACAAATGGAGGACATTCAGAACCCTTCACCATAAAATCTGGAGTTCGACAAGGTTGTGTCGTCGTCTCTTCCCCCGTTTATAACCTATATAGACATTATATGTAAAGAAACCAGAGACCGCAACAATGCCACATGAAGCACGGAACACAGAAGAACCAAAGGAAAATTACACCTTTAAAGAACTCCTATTTGCGGACGATCAAGCACTAATAGCAAAATCAGAAGTAGAATTACAAGGCCACATGAGTAGCCTAAATGAAGTGTGTAAGGAACTATCATTTAAACTGTCATTTACTGCCAATATAGTACCTTTCGGTGTATGGCAGAGGGGTCTTTGAGCCTGAGGAATAAAGGCCGCCTGGCTAGTGCAGTCGCCGTGAACTGTGCAGGGTAGGATTTTCTTTTTGCCCCCGACAGAAAAAAAATCCCACACCTTACCGAGGGATCGAACCCGGGTCTCCCGAATGAGAGTCCAGCATTCTAGCCACTCGGCCAGCCGCTCCTCTGTGTGTAAGGAACAGAACATGAAAATTAGCATCAGTAAAACAGGTAATGACAGTAAGTTCTTAACATCATACCTCTAAACTATATAAAATGACACAAAGTAGTGCAGCTTTACATAACAGATTTACGACACATACAGGACGTTGCGGCGATTAGCCTTCATCAGCAAACAAACACATTCACAAACACAACATATAGTCAAGGAGATCTCCTGTGACTACATCAAAAGGTGACGACAGGACGAGAAGAACAAAAGGATGAAAAAAATTAAAGCAATGAAGAGAAAATGAGAATTGAAAAAAATGTGTTCATACTTACCTCACAGTTCCGATCTGTGAGTGACTAAGAATATCTCCGATGTATTCTTTTTATACCCAACCGACGGCGTTAGATGGAGGATAATGGCGGGGTGATGGGTGTTGCGGTTCAGTGAGCACATAGAAAGGAGGGGGGACGGAGGCAGGAGGGCAGGACGGCAACCAGTCACTAACGAAGCATGAGTGGGCGCAAGCATGATGTTAGTACTAACCAAAATCACATTATGTGCTCACATATGTTATTTTGAGGCAAGTCCTAAAGTCTGGGTGGACTGATATGCGTGAGCGCACATAATACATACATATATACCGCTCAACAGACATTCATACATAGTGTACATGGGCATGTGCAAGGTATATATTAGAAGAGAGAGGGGGTGGAGGGAGGGAAAGAGAGGGAGGTGGGTATCATTCCTGTGATGTGCCTCATGGGGTATGCGGAGTGGGTCGGTCTACAAGTACGAGGCTTCACTCATACTGTTCCCTATTAAATAGGGTAAGTAAGGTTGATTGTTATACCACGTATTATAAGATCATATCACCCAATGCTTGTGTTATTGGGGTGTATAAGATCCGACCACTGGTGATGCACATGATGTGGGTAGGCACAGAGAAGCAAGATGGTTTGGAGAGAGAGAGAGAGAGAGAGAGAGAGAGAGAGAGAGAGAGAGAGAGAGAGAGAGGAAAAGTGCCTGCGACATACCACATGAGGTATGCGGAGTAGGTCGGTCTACAAATACGAGGCTTCACTCATACTGTTCCCTATCGAAATAGAGTCAGTAAGGTTGATTGTTATACAACGTATTTTAGGATCAAATCACCCAGTGCTTGTGTTATTGGGGCTGTATAGGATCCGACCACCAGCAATACACATGGCATAGGTAGGCACAGGGAAGTAAGATTATTTGGAGAGAGAGAGAGAGAGAGAGAGAGAGAGAGAGAGAGAGAGAGAGAGAGAGAGAGAGAGAGAGAGAGAGAGAGAGAGAGAATAGTGCCTGCGACATGCTACATGAGATATGCGGAGTAGGTCGGTCTACAAATACGAGGCTTCACTCACACTGTTCCATATGAAATAGAGTTAGTAAGGTTGATTGTTATACAACGTATTTAGGATCAAATCACCAAGTGCTTGTGTTACTGGAGCTGTATAAGATCCGACCACCAGCAATACACATGGCATAGGTAGGTATAGAGAAGCAAGATTGTCGCGAGAGCGGGGGGGGGAAGAGAGAGGGGGCAGACAGAGAGAGAGGGTTGGTGTAAGATTATTTTGAGAGAAGGAGAGAGACATATATATCTGTGCACATACACACACATACACATATGTACTAGTGTATGTGCACATGCACGCACAACAGCATATACAGTGTAGTTGCTAACTTGGGGGGGGGGATTATTGGGTACGGGGGGAGTAGTGATTACATTATGGGTGTACACTATATTGAGTACGAGAGGAGTGCCAAGAGTGGTAATGCGGGATGCCACAGGTAACTACTGGTTCGGTCACTCGGAGTCGGGCCGAGGGAGACAGGGTAGAGGATAATTTAGTAGAGAAAATGACAAGTTAAAGACATGGAGAGGGTGACACCTAGGAGGGCGTTGAAGCAAGAGAGTGGGGAGGGGAGGGGAGATGACTACGATTAGATGAAACTATGTTGGGTGTTGAGGCCGTGTGGTGTTAGGCACCCCATAGAGAATATGAGCCGGTTTTCTATATTTTTGCGATGTTGAGCGCCAGAGGAGCAAGACTGGATGGCAGTGACCTGGACATCGGAAGCACCTTGATGGTTGGCGCTGTTGAAATGGGTGGAGACAGGCTTGGGGGAGTTGGTGTGGATGTCCAGCAGATGTTGGCGGAATCTGTCAGCTAACTTGAGTCCAGTCTTCCCAATATACTTCATATCGCACCGTTTGCATATGATGGCATAAATTATGTTGCGACTGGTGCAGGAAAATTCTTCCTTGATGAGTAAACTGCCTTTAGGGAATAGCACCACTGGGGTGTGGACCACATATGGGCAGGTCTTGCAACGAGATCTTAGGCAAGCCTTAGTACCTAATTGTGATGGTGGAGGTGGAGATCCCTGTACTCTATTATGGACGAGTACATCTTTGAGGTTGCGGTCACGTCTGTAGGCCACTAGTGGTTTCTCTGAAAATATCGCGCTGGTAGTAGGATCAGCTTGAAGGATAGACAGATGTCGGAAGAGGATATTTTTGACTAGAATATTGTGCGGATGGTAGGTGAGAGAGAGAGTACCGGTCGAAGGTTTTTAGGTTTAGGTGTAGAGGTGAGAGCCTCTGCGCGGCTAATAGGTAGAGCCCGGCGGAGGGCTGATGATAGGACATGATCAGGATAGCCACGGAGTCTGAAGAAGTCCAACATTTCCTGGGCCCTGTGGCGAAAATCCTCATCATCTTGGCATAGTCGTCGAAGACGCAGAAGTTGAGAATAAGGAATTGCGTCTTTACAGGACGGAGGGTGAGAGGAGGTGTAGAGTAGAAAGGCGTGAGAGTCAGTCGGTTTGTAGTAGACCGTCGTGGTGAGACCATGGGTCCCAATGGAAACCGTAAGGTCTAAGAAGTTGACGGACGTCGAAGAAATATGGGAAGTGAGTTTGATAGTAAGATGAAAATTGGAGAAGAAGTCTATGAATGTTTCGAGATCCGCTAATGGCATACAGGTGACGCCAACACCATCATCAATGTACCGCCTGTATAGTTCAGGGACTCTGCCGTTGTAGATTTGCCATATCTGGTACTCAAGGTGGCCCATGAAGAGGCATGCATAGCTAGGGCCCATTTTGGTACCCATTGCTGGTGGTCGGATCCTATACAGCCCCAATAACACAAGCACTGGGTGATTTGATCCTAAAATACGTTGTATAACAATCAACCTTATTCGTAGGGAACAGTATAAGTGAAGCCTCGTATTTGTAGACCGACCTACTCCGCATACCTCATGTGGTATGTCGCAGGCACTTTTCCTCTCCCTCTCTCTCTCTCTCTCTCTCTCTCTCTCTCTCTCTCTCTCTCTCTCTCTCTCTCTCTCCAAACCATCTTGCTTCTCTGTGCCTATCAACATCATGTGCATCACCAGTGGTCGGATCTTATACACCCCGATAACATAAGAATTGGGTGATATGATCTTATAATACGTGGTATAACAATCAACCTTACTTACCCTATGAGTGAAACCTCGTACTTGTAGACCGACCCACTCCGCATACACCATGAGGCACATAACAGGAATTATACCCACCTCCCTCTCTCTTTCCCTCCCTCCCCCCTCCCCCCTCTCTCTCTTCTAATATATATACCTTGCACATGCCCATGTACACTATGTATGAATGTCTGTTGAGCGGTATATATGTATGTATGTGCGCTCACCCAGACTTTAGGACCAGCCTCAAAATAACACATGTGAGCACATAATGTGATTTTGGTTAGTACTAACATCATGCTTGCGCCCACTTATGCTTCGTTAGTGACATGGTTGCCGTCCTGCCCACCTGCTTCCGTCCCCCCCCCTCCTTCCTATGTGCTCACTGAACCGCAACACCCATCACCCCGCCATTATCCTCCATCTAACGCCGTCGGTTGGGTATAAAAAGAATACATCGGAGATATTCTTAGTCACTCACAGATCGGAACTGTGAGGTAAGTATGAACACATTTTTTTCAATTCTCATTTTTTTTTTTAAATTCTCATTTTCTCCTCATTGCTTTAATGTTTTTTGTTTTTTTTTTCATCCTTTTATTCTTCTCGTCCTGTCGTCACCTTTTGATGTAGTCACGGGAGATCTCCTTGACTATATGTTGTGTTTGTGAATGTGTTTGTTTGCTGATGAAGGCTAATCGCCGCAACGTCCTGTATGTGTCGTAAATCTGTTATGTAAAGCTGCACTACCTTGTGTCATTTTATATTGTTTAAATTTTCACAGCTTTACCGCAGTTCCACCCAATTTTATCTCTAAACTAGTGCACCCAGAACTAAGCTGTAATCTGTGGTAAGACCATGAATGTTTATCCAGGGTAAAATAAACACTATTTCCAAGCTGGTACACAGGGCAGTTATTACCCGCTCTTTTGTTTTACTAACTTTTTTTGTTTAATTGGCTTAAAACTGCAGACAAAAAGTAATCTTTGAACAAGTCATTGCAAGTGTTTGATGATATTTTAATGAAAAATTACATACTATTGACAGTAACACAAAAAAAGTCATTATTAGCAGGTACTGATCATTAATCATAGAAGCACTGCTAAGAATTGGAGATTAAGTAGAACACACTAGACAATATAAATATAAAGTGGCACACCGGGATTCAAAAGCTGCCATCTCCATATGGTGACCATGCCTTGTTGACTTAACAAAAGTGCTTGGACATGCTACCAGAAAGACACCCTAAATTAAGGTATCACAAGTAGTTTGTTTTGCTGAATGCTAATGCTGCTTCAAAACATGCACTATCTTCTTCAGTTGCCTGCTCTGGGGCAGACTTCGGTGATAATAACTCTCTAATTCTCACGGTCGTCTGATATTTTTTATAAGAGCGGACACACAAACATACTGGACGCCTCCAGTGGCCTAGGGGATAATGAGACATACATAATTCATAATTCCCTATCATACCAAGTTGAGGGTTCCAAATTAAATGTGGGCGATGTGGAAGCAGAGGCGCATTGTGTTGATTTCAATCGTATGATCAGTCTGCCATTCAGAAAGCCATGGCATACAACTGAACTAACATTGCCTAGTTAATCGCAAACAACTCATAAATACTGAGGTTAATTGCAACATCCTGTAAAAGATATGCTACTAACTCTCTTTCCAACATGAAATGAATATGCTAAACATGGAAACCTACCAATGTGGACATGAAAATACAATCAGTAAGACAAAACTAGTCATTCTCACAAAAGGGATGAAAGTCAAATAGTGTAAATGAATATAAATAATTAACGATAAAGCAATTAGTAAGACAAAACTAGTCATTCTCACAAAAGGGATGAAAGTCAAATAGTGTAAATGAATATAAATAATTAATGATAAAGCGCTATGAGATGATTAATAGTCTAAGCGACTTCCCATATCTGCATGGGCTTATAAATCGCCGTATGGTCAGTATACAGGCTGACAGAACTGACAACCGAGGCCAAGGATGTAAAATTTTGTAGATGGCAGTCAGCGGGTGCCGAGTGGAAGAGAGCACTCACTCTTAATCTTCCGGTGTGCTGATGGCGAGGTAGCGGGTTTAACCAATAAATAAGTCAGTTGGACCACAAATGTTGACTTCTCGTCTTGGACTTCTGGACGTAAATTACAAGTACCCCAGAAAGTCGGAGTGGGTTGGCCTGATGGCGAGGGACACTGGTAATATGGAAAGCAAATCCACACCCAAAAAAATAACTCCATTGCGGTCCCCAGTAGTACTAGCAGCACTACGCTTGAGTTCAAAGCGAGCTAATGAAGAAAATGTGTTGGCGATAAATGTCTCCAAACGTCATTACGGTGATGGTATGGACTGATAGTGATGATGATGATGATGAATAAGTTTTTTTAATACAATATTTATTAACAACCTGTTTCACAAATGTAGACATAGGTTTGACAAAATGGTGATGTGATTACTCGCACTACTTATGAAATATTTGCATGTCCGGAATAGATAGTGATTACACAGTACAGTCAATGCTGTATAAATAAATACCAGTTGATTATTGCTAGATTACAAGAGCATTCAGTGTTGCATAAATACCACTTGATTATTGTAAGATTATAAGAGCATTTAGTGTTGCATAAATACCAATTGATTATTGCAACAATGATAGTTAAGCAGTAACTTTTCAAGTGTTTAAAGATGCATAGTGTTACAACATATAGTTTCAATAAAAAGATATAGCGTAAATAAATTAGACATATAAAGAGAGAACATTGTATTTACACTTATTACCATTACCAACATGTTTGCACATTTTAACAAAGAAATGTAAAAAAGTATGCTTAATTATTGTAAGGCTGTCCAGCATCAGGGGTAATTATATAAAAGCAGCCATCGTTCTGTACAGATTCAATTGTCTATTGTGAGCTGTTGGCAATGTTAAGTTTGCACGTACTGCATAATTTAATGCTTACAATAATAATTACAATAGACAATCTTCCTCTTCTTATCACTGTCATTTCTTCTACTTCAACTCCTCCACCTCCTCCTCTTCCTCCTCCTCCTCCTCCTCCTCCTCCTCCTCCTCCTTCTTCTTCTTCTTCTTCTTCTTCTTCTTCTTCTTCTTCTTCTTCTTCTTCTTCTTCTTCTTCTTCGTCTCCTCCTCCTCCTCCTCCTCCTCCTCCTTCTTCTTCTTCTTCTTCTTCTTCTTCTTCTTCTTCTTCTTCTTCTTCTTCTTCTTCTTCTTCTTCTTCTTCTTCTTCTTCTTCTTCTTTTGCTTCAGCCTGCCAATCTTGCAAATATATTCACTGTAAGCACAAAGAGTGTATCTTACTACTGTTGTTGTTAGTGATCTACGTGTCTCTTATACGTTTGCACTGTGTTCTGTCCGTTATTTTTCAACCGTGATTTTCATTTACCGCAATGTGTACTTTTTCATACCGAACCGTACATCTAGTTAGTACACATTTCTAGTGATGATAATCTTTACTTAGTGATCGTTTCAATTAATTACTTTGTCTTCCATCTGACCAGTTCAATAAGTAAGTTCATATTTCTAGAATTGCAACTGTTTTCCTACTGACCAGTTCAAATAGTTGTCCGCATTTCCAGCATTGGTTTTGTTTATCTATTGACCACCTCTACACAGTTGTTCACATTTCTAGAACTGCTTTTGTTTTCCTACGAACAGTCCAGTCAGTTTGTGTACGCGCTGTTGTTTCCTTACTGAACTGCACAGAAGGCTTTCTTCATCCCCCGCGTGTGCTTCTTGATCTGCTTCAGCTGCAAGTCGGGGTTTGTCATGATCCCCGTGAGGAGACTAATTAGATTCTTCATGAGCACCTCGGCCTTCATCCCGTTAATGACGCATTCCTTGTACCCCAGGTAAAGTACCACGACGTTGTTCAAAAGGTTATGTTGAATGAACAGATTGGTCTCCAAGCCCAAAGGTAGAATAGCAGGAGGCGATCTGATGCCTTTGTTTAATTTACCGTTGATGACTGCAGCGTCGTGTGCTGATAGCATCTCAATGCTGATTCCATGCGGGCTCTGGTTGAACAACTCCATTGTCCTTTCGGCCAACCCCTGGAAGAATGTGAATGGTAGGACCCCGTGGTCTATGTGTTGTTGAATGCGTTTGTTGTTTTGTATGATAAACTCCTGAATCGTGACTTTGTTTGTTAAGTCGAAATGCGCCAACAGAGGAATCTCATTACTGTAATTGGCGATGTCGCTGTCAGTGTCCTTGATGTAGCGTCGAAGGTCAAGGGGGAACATCAGGCTGACAGCTGATTTTCCGGTTAAAATGTGGATGAGGGTCTGGTAAGCACCCGCAACAAGGCCTAGGAGAGAGACATTATGGGCGCGGATGAATTTAACAATCTTCTGTGTCAGATCTGGTGACAAAACGGTTGCGAGATTTCCATTGGTGGCAATCATCGATTTGAGCATGAACTGGTTTCTGTTTTGTTGCTGCTGTAGTGATGTGTTGGCGATATCTTGACTCAGAGTTTTAGCCCAGAATTGTGCGAATGTTTCTGATTTTGACTTGTAGATTTTTTCCAACTCCAAATTAAAGTCTTCGGACTGCTTCGGTGATTTGTTCACACGATCTTTTCCCAACACGGGTTTCTTCACAGTCGGATCAAAAGCAGCAACTAGATCTTGTATGAACTGATAGATTGAGCGCACGTCAAAACCAGCTTTGTGAAATATTATTCTCAAGTTTGTTTTGGAGCCTTGCTGCAGAATAAATCGGAGTGGTCCTTTTTCTTTGACATCAAATGCTTCTTCTGAAAATATTTGGGTGTCTTGACCATCCTTTCCAGCTACCCTAAAGTCCAGGGCTTTTTCTGGCGGTAGTATCTGCTTTTCAAAGTTAAGAGCATTGCTCCGTTTTGATGTGTCTTCTTTGAAGACCGTGCAAGTAATGGGATGAACTTCCAACGTGGCAAGGATAGCATTTCGTACTGTCTCAGGCTCCTTCTGGTCAATGGGAATGTCGATATCAACAACGCCGTGTAAGCTTTGCTTTCTTGGGTGCCTTTTGTAGATGACCAGTTGACTAGATTCAATTGTAGAAGCAACAAAACTAACACGTCTTGTTGAAGATGGCTCAACTGCTTTCTTGTCTTGCATATCAGCTTTGTTTGCATCTGGTGCAGCTTCAATAGCTGGTTGTTCGGCGTCGGTACCAAACTCGGATCCTTCTGCAAGTGTTCCAGATAGAACATCTTCAATGGCCTGAGCTATAGTTCTAGCATTTGGTTCCCCGCTGATGAAAACTATTGCTGGTAGTCTACAGTGAATTTCTTTGTAAATCTGATTAATCATTGTCATTGCAACGATCGAGTCCAGTCCAAAGTCTACCAAGCCAGAGTCTGCTTTGATTGCATTATCCTCAACACTGAGCACCTGGCTAGCTAATGCAATAACGTAACGCTCATAAATGTTAATCCTTTGCTCCAGATCTTGATCACGCACACCTTGCAGAGCCAGAAGTATATCTTGTTCAATCTTTACTTCTTCAATAGTTGAGTCAAGCATAGCTTTAAGACGATACTGGAAAGGAATCAACATATCTCTTTTCAGTCGCTTCATCAAAATGTCTTTGTCAAATGTGCAAGGCATGATCTGACCCCAGTCCAATAGTAATATCGGGATAATAAACCCACAAATGTCGTCCTCACTCATGAGAACAAAGCCCTGCCCTTCCAGAATCTTCTTAGATTCGTTATGGTCACTGAGCATTCCAAGATCAAGAGCTCCCCAGTTAATGCTTTGCCCTGTCAAATTCAGGTGCCTGCGATAGTGTGCCAAACCATCCATGAAGGCGTTACCTGCTCCGTAATTAGCCTGTCCAGCATTGCCAAACACCGAAGTCACTGATGAGTGTAGGACAAAGTAGTCCAGAGGCAGGTTCTTTGTCAGCTGATGCAAGTTCCATGCTCCCATCACTTTCGGAGACATGACTTTCATGAACGCTTGTTGATCAACTTGACTTATCAGCTGATCATCAACAACAGCTGCTCCAAAGAAAACTCCCTTCAACACATTATTGGGAAATTCATCCTCCATTTGAACCATGAAGTTTTTCAACGAGTCCATGTGAGTGACGTCAGCTTGAAAGGTCTTTACGACGCAGGCTTCAGATGTTGACAGCTGCTTTATCTCATTCTGTTTGTCCACGGTGGCTTGTCTTCTGTTTACAATGGCGATGCCACCTGCTCCATGTTTGGCTAAAAACCTGACATAGAGCCACCCAAGGCCTGTCTGCCCACCAACAACAATGTATACAGCATCCTTGCGGAATAATTCTGTGCTCTCCACTCGAACCTTCGATGTGTTGGTGTTAATGATCTGCATCTCAAGAAGTTCATCTAGATCGGCAGCCACGTCTTTGAACACCCCGGTAGCTATAGGGATCTTGTGGAGACATTCCGCAACTCTGGGCATGAGTGATGAATGTTTTACCACCCACTTCTTCACTTTCTGAACTACCTGCATCGTTGTACGTGGGTGGAAAGCGATCGCAGTGTCCACAATTTTCATTTCGACGTTCGGTAGGAAAAATGAAAAGTGTGCTCTGGCCGTTGGTTCCAAAAGACTGACCACTGAAATGAAATACTCCGGCTGTAGCCACCGCCGTGCCAGTATTGGAATCACTGTCTCTTCTATCAGTACTAATGAAATGATGGTCTCATGCAGGGTTTCAGCATTGTTCAGCTGTTCAACAACAACTAGGTTGACGTTAAGATGCTTCGGCTTGGCCCTGCTCATCAACAAACATATTAGAACTTCTCCAAGCTTCGCAGTAGCAGCAGAGGCTAAGATTGTTGCATTTTGGCTGGTTACAAGAATGTGAAGCTGCCATAGAACTACCAACCGTGTCAGATCTCCTGGGACATAATCAGAAATTATGTCAGCTCTAATGGTAGCCTCAAGAGGCACCTTAATCTTTGACCCAATCGGCGCTGGGTAGCATGCGATGGCCGGTATGTTGTACTTCTTTTGTTTCTTATTCCCGTTGTCACCTTCTACCAAGCCAATGTTTTCGAGGGCGAACAGAGGATATCCATTTCCTTTCAGTGATCTCCGTTTCTCCATTGTGCTGTACATTATTGCCATGTTGAATAACAGCGGGCTCTGGAGTGCAGTTGCCGACACATCTATTGTAACATGAGACTGCGTGTTGTCCTTTGTTTGCCACTCGTGGTACACCGGGAAGGTTTCAGTTAACACCGCTGGCTCTTGGCTAAGCAAGATAACGTTCTGGGACTTGTCAGCAAAGTTGTGTCTAAACGTCGGCACTGAAGTCTCCGAATCAACTTGAACAATGAGGTTGACGTAAAGTTTGTCCTCAGTCACCATCCATTCTGGATAGTTCTTTAAGTTCAGGTCCCTGTTAATCATGTCAGCCAGAGATGCCATAAAAGACAGCGTGCAAGACATTTCTGGAAGATGGAGATCAAGAGACACAAAGTCGGTGTAAATCTGCTCTTTTAAGGCACATCGTGTCAGTCCCCACATGGCTGTCATAAGTGGGTTGACGTTTTCAGTTTCTACTGGCGCGTTTTCCAGAGGGTACGCCCGCTTCGTGAAAAAGTAGATCGGCAGGTTTAGGTTTTTTGTATTTGCATACACGTAGACGCTTTTCAGCATCATGCATAAGTTGACAGCCTTTGTTTGGACGCTGTATGCATCTTCCGACTCACTGATAACTGTATTAGCTGTCACAACAATGAACTCAAAGTTGTCCCGTGTGCTCTTCAATACCAAATCTAAATCTTTGGTCACTGTGTCTCCAGGTTCTTTTGTCACATCGTATTGAATGCATTTTTTCAGAAGCGACGACGAGGTGGATTCTGGTATTTGGTCGGTGATGAACAATACGTTTGGTGTCTTGGACTCCTGCTGTGGGTAATCTGTGTTGGTTATAGGCCTCCAAACACACTTGTAAACGTTTTCGATGCCACCAGATTTGTCCGTGAGTGACTTAATAGCCAGATCCTCCAAATCGGCAATGGTGTCTCCACAAAGCGTTGTCAGTTTGATGTCGTAGAGTGTCAGTTTGCGGTCGGTGCTCTTCAAAGTTGTGTAAATGTACATCTCATCTTCGATTGGTCTGTGAGAGATGAGTCGGCCGATAGAACGTGGGAGAAGGTCTCTGGCATCATCTACGCCATCCATCAAGATGATTGAGGTTTGAATCATGCCATCCAGAATTGACGGGTGGATGGTTGTCCCGTTAAGTTCAAAGAACATGGCATTTGGAACAAAAATCTTCGCTAAGCATTCTTGAGAATTTTTCTGTGCATACATCAAAAGCGAATAAGCCGGGCCGTAGGTGAAACCAAAGTTCTTCAGCATTCCATAAATCTCATCTCTTTCCACAATCTGAGGACACCGTCCCTGTATGTGTCGAATGTTGATAGATGATGGCCGAGCCCTCATGTTACATGCCTGCAGATGTATGTTTGCATACGTCTTGTTTCCTTTAACAACAGCGACCTTGTAATTATCATATTTCTTGACCCCTGAACCCGTTGCTGGGGATTTTTTGATGTCAAGATCCAGCTCCAGAGCACCATCTCTTGCAAATGAACACGGTTGCTCAAACGTAACAGATATTGCATACTGGGGCGCTTTCATTTCAGCACACTGGGTGATCAACCCAAAGCCAGTCTCGGCGTAAAAGGCACCAGGAACGATCAGCATTCCAGAAACAATGTGGTCAAACACTGAAGGGAAGATCATAATGGTCACCAAGATCTTGAAGTTGTCTGTGTTGTCCACTTGGTTCACATACGGGTGCTCTTTCCTCATGTACTGCACACCAGCGAGAACCATCAGGGCAGACTCACACAGTTGTAGATTTCTTCTAGGATTGAAGCTGTACCGAGGCACGGGCGTGATTATTCTCCCTTTGTGTGGTATGTTATCCCAGTTTATCTTCACCCCGAGTTCGTAGGCAGAAACCAAGGCTTGCAGAAATATCTTCCATTCAGGCATCTTTGACATGGAGACTACAGGCATGACCTCCTCCTGAGGAAATATGTCACTGATGTGGGCACGCAGAACTGGTCGAGGCCCAATCTCTATGTACACGTTCTTGTAGCCCCTGGTAAATGTCTTCTGGACGGCCTCGTAAAATCTCACCGGCTCTCTCATATTATTAACCCAGTATTCAGGGCCAAGAGGCCCCGTGACGCCCTCACTTGTCACAGATGAGATCATCTCCACGTCAGGAGGCTGAGGGGTGATATCAGCAATAGCCTGTCTGAGTCCAGCTTTGCAGCCGTCAACGTGATGACAGTGGTAGGCCACTGGGACATTCAGGTCCAGCAACTGAATCTGAATATTCAGGTTCCTAGATTTAGTCTGCAAATCTTGCTTGATTCTGGTGATTGTCTCGGAATTGCCACTCACGGCACACGAAATGGGACTGTACTCAAGAGATATGTTTGCCAATCCTGAGTAGACATTTACAATGTCCCGTACCATTGACACTTGCATGTTTCTTACAACAATCATTTTCCCGCCCACCACCTGCGCCATGAGAGACGTTCGGTAGAAAATGACCTTGACGGCATCGCGCATGCTCAGAATGCCAGAAATATGAGCAGCTGCCACTTCGCCGACTGACTGACCTACAACACAAGCTGGTGTTACCCCCAGACTCATCCACAGTTTCGCTAGTCCAATCTGAGAGGCAAATATCGCGATAGGTGAAAACTCGGGGTCTTCCACATCAGATTCCTTTTCAAAACGACCAATGAGTGTCCACTGCACATATTCTGACAGATACGTGTCTATTTCTTGGACAGCATCCCGAAAGACGTTGCTGACAGCTATCAGTTCCTTACACATGCCACGCCAGGAAGTTCCCATCCCACCAAATGCAAAGACTACGCGAGCTCTTTTGGCCACACTTGTACCTTTTCCACCCTTGTGAAGGTAGTCATTGAGTCGTGTCAACAGATCGGACATGTCTTCTACCACTGTGGCGTAGCGAACATTATAATGATCACGACGAGCTGTTGACGTGAACGACACATCATGCACATCAAAGGACGTAATTTCAGGGTGGCTGACAAAATCCTCGATGCTGCCCTTCAAGGACTTCTCGTGTTTGGCGGAAAAGCAAACAATGCAAGGAATGTTCAAGCTTTCCACTTGACTGGACTGTCGTAGCAAGTATTCTCCATAAGTCTTCACAAAAGCATGGCAATTGGTTCCTCCAAAACCAAATGAATTTACACATGCTGCCTTAGAATGCGTCGGCCAGTCAACCACTTGTGTAGGCACACTCAGGTTCATGGAAGGAAAGTCAATCTTGGGGTTGCATCTTTCGAAGAATAGTGTCGGTACAATCTTAGAATGCTTCATCATCAGAAGAACTTTGATTAGCCCAGCTGTGCCTGCGGCAGATTCAAGATGGCCTATGTTAGTCTTCACTGAGCCGATGTAGCGATGGCGGATTGATCCTTTGTCCTGGAAAAATTTTCCTAGAGCGTTGGCTTCAACTGGATCACCAGCAGCTGTGCCAGTTCCTGTTGGATAGACTGGAAGCTGTGCTAAACTATAGAGCCACCATGCATGATAAAAACAGCATATACACTATACACGTGATTACAGATCTATAATCGCACGCTCCGTGGCGAAGAGGATTACAGACGCAATTCGTGATCCCGCATACCCGCGTTCGAAACACAGCTAAGTACGATTTGGCAACAGACAGCAATGGCAAACTACTGAATGTAAACTTGCCAAGAGATCACAACAGCAAAAATTGCCGGTGTTGACTGCAACGTCCTGTAAAGGATATGCAACTAACTTATTTTCCACGTCATAGACTGTAGCTGACTATAGCTATTTAATTATTTGGCGTCCCCGTAGCGAAGTAGTTACGCCGCCTGCTTAGCGTTCTGAAGGTTGTAGGTTCGATTCCGGGCAACGTCATTTGGATCACGAGTGCAAATTTCTCGTAGTCTTTTGGGGATCATCACTGGAGCTACGGAGAAGTGCCTGGGAGTTTGTAGCGATGGTTAATGGACAGTGTTTAGTGCAGGAAAGCCTGGCATATGATACCACAACATCTAGTTTGAGAATAGGGCTGAAGGTAATCACTGTGACGTTCCGCTTGCTGAACAACTAGTAAACATATGCCGAGACTGTAACAAGCTCACAGAGAATGCTGTGTATGCAGGTTTGGCCATGGGAATCCCATGGGGGAAAAGGGGATTTTCTGAATAGTGTAGAGATGGGACAGGCATAAATTACCATTGGATGGGACAGAAAAACATGTCCCATGGACAAGCCTGCCAGGCTTGGCCATGGGAATGTTATTCCCATGGGAAAGTCCCATAGCACGGCATGGGATGGGACATGCATAAATTACCACACAATGTAAATTATGTCCCATGGACAACCCTGATTGTATAGGGTTAAGACAGGTATACTTCGTGGAGAGTGGCAGGCTTCAGTTAAAAATCTAAGATAGGAACTTCCGGTGGATCTTTTCCCCAGGGCATACTGGTGTGGTGGGAACTGAGCAGATGTCAAATTGGCTGGATCTGCGCTTCTGGTTGGAGCATGATTGGACTATTCTGGTGCATGATAAGTTAGATGTAGTTAAGACCCTATGGAATTGTATGTATAGTGTGGAAGAACTGATACACCATCATTGCCTGGAGAGCCTGGAGAGAATGGTGTGACAGGGAGTGATTAGAGGATCTGACCGACACTCTGTACTCCATGGAAAGGGTCAAATGGACATACTCAGAACCATTGTCATTAGCATTTGGACTCTTCGCTGCTTGTTGAACATGCGGACTGAGTGCCTATGGAAATGCTCGAGTACTGCTTGGTTCTAAACTCAGCTCAACACAACTCAAGAGTTTTGACGATGCCTTGGAATTTTTATTTTACTTATGGTCTTACACGATCACCAGAGTCGTGGGTCAGCTCTGTGTTCTTACACATAACATGCCATGTGGTCAAGCCATCCAGATATTTATTTCTCTACCATCCCCTTGATCTATTCCCCTCAATCTTGTCAGTTGCCACCAAGTTCTCAGGATTATTTTTATACAAGATGCTCTTGTATTAGAATGTGCTGAATGGTGGAGCTTTAAATACGTGATATAATCATACGTACCATGAGCTTCGATGTAATCTATTGTGTCCAAGATCCCCTTGTTGGAATGCCTGTACACGTGCTCCAGCAGTTTTATCTGCTGGTCTCCGGACGGGGCAGAGATGGGAGTCACCGAATGACCATCTTGGTTGGATCCAGTTTCTACTGTGGCCCAGATTTTGTCTCCGTCTCTCAGCGCCTAAAAGTGGTTAAACAATTTGGACATTATTATTGAGGTTACCTGCAAATAATGCGGCGGTCAGTCAAGCCATGGTGCAAAACAGTTCAAAAAGCTCTGAAATAGAATATATATATATATATATATATATATATATATATATATATATATATATATATATATATATATATGTGTGTGTGTGTGTGTGTGTGTGTGTGAGGGTGTCTATACTCAGTATAAGCTAACGTAGCAGTAGCAATAGGAGTAGGAGTAGTAGTAGTAGTAGTAGTAGTATAGTAGTAGTTGTACCACACACACACACACACACACACATACACACACACACACATACATACCTACATGTATTCAGACATACATGCAAGTGTGTGTGGTGTGAGTGTGTGTGTGTGTGTGTGTGCGCGCGCGCACGCCAACTTGTGTGTTGCCTCTTTGAAGGTTTTAACCCTGGGAGTTTTTATCGTGGTTATTGCCCCTGGATGCTAAATCTTGTTTTAAAAGCTGACTACACATTGAAGTCATTTAGTGAAGAGTGATGCAAAAAAAAAAAAAACATTGTTCTTTTTGTCATGCAATATAATCCTGACGTGTCCCATGTGATGTTTGTCATGCAATATAAACCTGACGTGTCCCATGTGATGTGTGTCATGCAATATAATCCTGATCCTAATTGATGGGCTCTAATAGATGACAATGGAAAGAAGTCGAAACAAGAGAACATACAAGACAACAGACACATTGAATGCTGGAGATACGTTTGGATTGAGACACCCAACGTTACTACAGCTGGGGAAAAATACGTGCACTTAAAATTTCGGAATGCCTTGAATTTGTCAATGGTACTGTTGTATGATACGATGTCTACTGTGATTTATGCCTGTTTTCATTGTATTATACGAGTGTCTCCAATAACTATGCACATATTTTTATACAGTATTTTATACAGATCTCATAAACTAAGGAAGATTCTGGTGACTTTGCCTTGACCACAAGTAGTCAGACTATGAAATTCATGGCAGTAAGTAAAGCATTAACATGGCTCGAGACATACCTTCTCTCGGGCAAGTTTCCTTAGTGACTCAATGAGTATACTCAGGAAGATAGAGATGAGGGGGTCCGAAAAGAGTGGTTGTTGTCTCTGGGGCGGTCACGGCTGGTAAAGATTAGTTTCATGTTCGTTCCAGGGCATGCGGGTGCACAAGGAAATGAGCAGGCTAAAAGGTTTGAGGGTAAGGATTTGTGGAGGGCGGACGAGCCATGGAACAGGCTGATATACTGAATGCTCTACGAGAAGTAAGTGGTTTGCAAGAACCAAGTGATGACTGAATCTACAACCATGGTCAGACTGCAAGAACAGCAAGCTAAAAGAGGTGTGCCCAAACAAGAACACTACGCAGGAAGCCAAAGAAAATTAATAAACCAACACAGAACTAGTGTCTTTAGCCGTTACTCGCTGCGGGATTTACTGAGGAGGGGATCATAGCACTTATGGACTGAATAGTTCGATGTGCAATGAGGGCGATCTGTCGACTAATTAACAAACTAACTAACTAACCAACCAACCAACCAACAAATCAACTAACTAACTAACTAACTAACTAACTAACTAACTAACTAACTAATTAACTAACTAACTAACTAACTAACTAACTAATTAACTAACTAACTAACTAACTAACTAACTAACTAACTAACTAATTAACTAACTAACTAACTAACTAACTAACTAACTAACTAACTAATTAACTAACTAACTTACTAACTTACTAACTAACTAATTAACTAACTAACTAACTAACTAACTAACTAACTAACTAATTAACTAACTAACTAACTAACTAATTAACTAACTAACTAATTAACTAACTAACTAACTAACTAACTAACTAACTAACTAATTAACTAACTAACTAACTAACTAATTAACTAACTAACTAATTAACTAATTAACTAACTAACTAACTAACTAACTAACTAACTAATTAACTAACTAACTAATTAACTAACTAACTAACTAATTAACTAACTAACTAACTAACTAACTAACTAACTAACTAACTAACTAACTAACTAACTAACTAACTAACTAACTAACTAATTAACTAACTAACTAACTAACTAACTAACTAACTAATTAATTAACTAACTAACTAATTAACTAACTAACTAACTAACTAACTAATTAACTAACTAACTAACTAACTAACTAACTAATTAACTAACTAACTAATTAACTAACTAACTAATTAACTAACTAACTAACTAACTAACTAACTAATTAACTAACTAACTAACTAATTAACTAACTAACTAACTAAATAACTAACTAACTAACTAATTAACTAACTAACTAACTAACTAACTTTCAATACCTGTTGATTAATTTATCAGTTTATTTCAATAATTGTAAATGCTCCCCTACGACTTATCATTCTTACATCTTCCAGACGTTTGATGAACACCATCCCACAGCCTTCTCCGCGCGTGTAGCCATCGGCACTGTCCGAGAAAGCGAAGCATTGGCCGGTAGGTGACACCATGTGGGCCTTGCTCAAGTGGACAAACACGTCCGGCGACATGAGGAAGTTGGTGCCTCCACACAGAGCCACGTCGCAGTCGCCTGTAGGACAGACACGGGTTAGGGCATCAAAATAACAACAATGGAACGGAACATTATGTTCATGTCAGTATTTACAGGAGGGGGGGGGGGGGGAGAGAGAGAGAGAGAGAGAGAGAGAGAGAGAGAGAGAGAGAGAGAGAGAGAGAGAGAGAGAGAGAGAGAGAGATTAAAAATCTCGGTCTCATTCAGCCTGCTCTTCAGCGTCGGTTAGAATTGAGATCCATTTTTATTGCTGTTGTGAGATTTGCTGGCCATGGGAATCTCAATATATGAAGCCCATACATGGGCACTCTCCCGCTGTTTATGCTTCACCTCGACACAGCAAGGTACAAGTGTAACCTCATAATATGAGATGAGACGAGAGATTTTATCTTCTTTTTATTTTTGCTCTCTTTTGAGTTAGTCCTAAACAGGGCTGGTTATATTTTCCTCGCTGTAACATTATGATAGCGTTATCATGTTTTACATAAGATTACACAAGGAGTCTCCGTGTCCAAGTAGTTACACTGCCTCTCTCCGAAGGTTGTTGGTTCGATTCCCTGCTACGTCGTTCGGTTCACAAGTGCAATTTTGTCGGAGACTCCTGGTGGTCGACGCTGGAGCTGCGGAGATCGTGCTTTATGCTACGCTTTCGGCAGGCCGCCCTGCGAAAAGTGATCAAGCCATTTGGGATAAAACCCGGTGCAATGAATTCGACCCTCTTGCCTTTTGAAACCTTGTTTATATAAGGCTAGATACGTAAGAGACCTCAGCCATGTAAAGAAGCACATCTGCCTATTAAAGGATGTAAGTAAATGACCCTTTACGCGCCATTAAGATGAATTGGATTTATGATGCTAGACCCATATCTAAACTCTGTGGGTGAAGGGGTAAGTACCACACCGCTGCCTTTACGTTCCAAGACATTTCTGGGTACTCGTGTTTAGGCTGAGCTGATTTGAAAGCCCAGGTTAATTTTTAACATTCTTGGTACTCGTGTTTCGGCTGGGTTGATTTGAAAGCCCAGGTCAATTTTTAACATTCTCCTTGATGCAGATCGAACCCATAACCGCCAGACCGGCAGGCGGGCTATGTTGTAGCCTTCCCCCTCCCCACAAAAAAAAAATATCAAAGGATGTGTGGGAGGGAAAAGAGTAGGAGGAGTGTGCGAGAGGGAAAACTAAGTAGAGTAACTAAGAGTAGGAGGAGTGTGTGAGAGGCAAAATCAAAGGATGTGTGAGAGAGAAAAGAGTAGGAGCAGTGTGCAAGAGAAAGACAACGTTAGATGCGGGAGGGAAAAGAGTAGCAGCAGTGTGCAAGAGAAAGACAACGTTAGATGCTGGAGGAAAAAGAGTGTTAATCAGTGGCAAACTACTGAACGCAATGATTGCATAGGAAATCACAAACAACCAACTAATTATCGGGTTGATTGCGCCTTCCTGCAAAGGTCATGCAACTAACGTTTCTTTTCTTCTATCCTAAAAAGTTGCGAACTGTATACAAGGAAAAGGAGGGAGACACATGACATAACAAAACATGCTACGGGTACTACCTGCTCGGAGAGCCTGAGCACCTATATGAATAGCCAGCAGTGCAGATGAGCACGCGGTGTCCACGGTCATGGAGGGTCCTCTGAGGTCAAAGGTGAAGGATACGCGTGCTGCAATGATGCTGTTGGAGATTCCGGTGACGGTGTAGTTGCCAACAATGGGCGACTTGGCCGTGAAAAGGCCTCTGTAGTCTCCGTTCATGGCACCTAGACAAGTGTTTAAAATAAACATACATGTGAAAGAGTACGTAATTTTACATAAAGTCTTCAGTATGTAACATCTGACTCATTCATTCATTCAGTAGCATGTCCTTTGCAGAACCTCGATACCATAACAACCTTCTCGGTCATAAGCAAGACGCACCGCATCCGATACATCCATCTGGAGATCATCTGCAAGATCCTGCACCCATCTTCTCTTTGACCTCCCTCTTCCTCTCTTCCAGTGCAAATACCCCTCCATTATTGTTCTCGGAAACTTTCATACCGTCTCAAGTGACCAAAATATTTCTATTTTCTTTGTTTTGTGGTCTTTAGTAGCCAACCTTCTTCAATATTCAGATCTTGGAGTATAGTTGGATTTTTTATTTTCTTTATCCAAGATATTCTTAGAACCCGTCTATAACATTTATACTCAAAGGCATTTATCCGATGTTCAGCTTGTTTAGTAAGTGTCCTCGTCTCGCAGGCGTATGTTGCTATGGGAAAGATGTATGCTCTTAAAAATATAATTTTAGTAGGTCTATCTGTCCCACACCACAGTTTAATCAGTCGTTTTACTTTTTGAATAGCAATAGACTTTTAATTTCTTTCATTGTGTCACCATTGTTGGTAATTAATGACCAAGATATTCGAAATCTCCACCACATCCAATTTTTCCTCATTGACATATATTTCTTTCTCCATATTAGTTCTATCTTTATGCATTATCTTAGTTATTGCTCTGTTAAGATATATGTTGTGATTTTCACTATTCTTGTGGGTTGATGTTATTATCTTTTCTATACCATTCTGTGATGTGGATAGTAATACTGTATCATCAGCATATCGAATCACTGGTATTTCATGACCAGCAATATTTAGGGTATCATTTTGTTCCTTGGTTATATCATCTCTGAAGTTTCTCATTATATTTTCGGCGTACAGGTTAAACAAACAGGGGGACAGCGCACAGCCCTGAGTGACTATATGTTTGATGTCAAACCAGTCTGATGTCTCGCCATTTAATTTAACCACTGCTTGTTGGTCTAGTCTAGATAGAGCAGTTTTATTATTTGCACTACTCTTCTCAGCTCGTCTCTTCTCATCATGTTCCTCTTGTACCCTGCGGCGTCGATGTGAAGTATAAACAGCGGGAGAGTGCCCGCTTATGGGCTTTATGTATCGATGTTCCCATGGACTCTGTTATTCCCTGCGTCCATCGTTTACAAGGTCGGCCTCTTCCGCTGCTTCCCTCTGGTCTGTACATCATTGCTTGCTGTGGTATACTGTTAGTTTGTAACCTATTTGCATGGCCAAACCATTTGACTTGCTGCCTTCTAATAAAATCTAGTGCAGCTACAACCCCCACTTTAGTCCTGATTTCTACATTTCTGATCTTATCTCTTCTTCACTTAGGGATGTTCGTTTAGGTGAATCGTTGTTGCTTTTTCTTCTTTAGTTACAGTCATTACCTCTGTTTTACATGTGCTAGTTTTTATGTTATGTTCCCTACACATTTCATTTAGACTATTCTTGTGGTCTTGTAATTCACTTTCTGATTTTGCTATTAGTGCCTGGTCGTCTGCAAACAGGAGTTCTCTAATGGTTAGATTTGCAGATGGTACTTCTTCTCGTCGTTGTTCTCGTCATGCTCTCGTGGTCTCTGTTTGACTGGTTTCTTTACATATATTGTCTATATATATATATATATATATATATATATATATATATATATATATATATATATATATATATATATATATATATATATATATTATGAACAAGAGAGGGGACAGCACAACCTTGTACTCTGGATCTTATGGATTCGTACTACATGTGTTGGAAAACCCATTTTCCTCATGATTTCCCAAAGTTTAAGATGTTGTACACAGACAAATGCCTTGTAATAATCCACAAAACATGAGAATAGATTTACATTAAATTCTCTACAATTCTCTTTTATTAAACGCATGTTGAGTATGTGATATCTTGTTCCTCTTCCTTGTCTAAATCCCATTTGAACCAGGTTAATCTCTTCTTCAATTTTCTTCGAATTCTTCCCATTATGAATTTTAGTAGAATTTTATGATTTCATGACATATCAGGGCAACAGTTCTACAGTTGGTGCATAATATCAAGTTTCCCTTATTTGGCACTGGAATGAAGATAGTTCTCTTCCAATCTGTTGGCCATATTCCACATTTCCATATCTTTTTTTACACAATGCGTGATAGATTTGTAAGCTTTCTTCCCCTACCGCTTCAATTAGTTCAGCTGGTTTCTAATAACACCCTGATGATTTACCATTCTTCAAGTTCTTTATTGCCCATACAACTTCATGTTATGAGAGTTCAGGTTCTGTCTCTGCTGTCATTGTAACACCTGTTACATATAAGTAAAGGCAATCTCTGACAGTTAAGTAATCTGTCATAATCTCAGTGACATCCCATGCAAGATGTAACAGGAGTTTACAATTAAAGACGTAACGTAGCTACACAGAGACCTACGAGTTCAGACCTGACAGTCTGACAGTTACATCCGGTGCAAATGATGACACATTTACAAAATTAGAATACTCGCAAAAATTGGCTACTTTCAGAAATGAATGGCGTATGACAAGCAGACGCATGATAACAATCATAACCGCACGATTACTCACAGAATGTCCTGTCTAAAGGATTGTCTGAAAGAGGCAAATGAAACTAGAACATTATATACAACAAGAAGAAAGAGACAAATGGTCTTCTTTGGTCATGTGATGAGGGTAGAGGCATTGGAGAGCATCGCAACAAATGGAAAGATCGAGGGTGAGAGAGGCAGAGGCATAACAAGAAAAATGAATCTGGATGGATTGAGACTGTGGCTTGAAGGAATATCGCCAGCAGAGTTGATCCAGAACACCAAGGACAGCGATCTGTGCGTCTTGCAAAAGGCTACCTTCGCCATGGCCATTCTTGTTCCAGTCTCTTCAAGGCATCGCCCATCAAATGTTATGACTGTTCCGAGATAGTTGTATCGTTGTACCGATTCACTTGTTTTTATTTTTCCTTACCTGTATAATAGAATGTAGTATGTCTTTCTTTCTAGTGACGACCATAATCTGTGTCTTCTAATAATTTAATTCTAACCTGTATATTACATTGTGGTATTTCTTTCTTCCTAGTGACGACCATAATTTGTCTTCTTACAATTTAATTCTAACTCTAGTTTTTTTCACTGTGTGCATCAATCTCATCTACTAAATGTTGCAAATCCTGCTCATTGTCTGCAATCAATGCTGTATCATCTGCATTTCTAATGCTCAGGATAGTTTGACCAGAATCACTAGCTCAGACAAGGAAGATTTAGCCGGTATAACTAGCTCAGACAAGAACAGTTTAACCAGAATCACTAGCTCAAACAAGGACAGTTTAATCAGAATCTCTACCTTAGACAAGGACAGTTTAACCAGAATTCCTAGCTCAAGCCATGACAAGTTAACCAGAATCCCTAGCTTTGGCAAGGACAGTTTAACCAGAATCCCTTGCTCAGACAAGAACAGTTTAACCATAATCCCTAGCTCAGACAAGGACAGTTTAACCATAATCCCTTGCTCAGACAAGGACAGTTTAACCGGAATCCCTAGCTCAGACAAGGACAGTTTAACCGGAATCCCTAGCTCAGACAAGGACAGTTTAACCAGAATCCCACTCTCAGACAAGAACAGTTTAACCATAATCCCTAGCTCAGACAAGAACAATTTAACCAGAATCCCTAGCCCAGACTATAACAGCAAACTGTCCTCACCAACATAGACTCCCGTATTGGAGCCGACCAGCTTGTCCCTGGTGAAGCCCGCGTCTTCCATGGCCATGTAGCTACATTCCAGCACCAATCTCTGCTGCGGATCCATCTGGTCCGCCTCGAAGTCGTTGATGTTGAAGAGTTTGTTGTCAAAAGCCAGAGGGCTAGAAGGAAGACAGAAAACTGTGGTTAGGTGTAGTGAACGCAGTTTTACAATTATGACATTATTTTTTGCATATCCTATTTGCAGGAAATCGCTGTCAACACCAGTATTTTACTGCTGTTGTTGATGTCTTGGCAGGTATACATTCAGCAGTTTGCCATTGCTTTCTGAACGACCGGCTCCCATACCAACACGTTAAAACCCGAGGCCGCTTCTGCTCCCCAACATGGCTGGCTAGACATTGAACCGTAAAAGCCTCTTGAGTGTTTATGCTGGTGGCTACGGTTTACATTAGCATTTGCCTCATTTTGGACTGGTAGTACATGGTTCCGTCTCCCTGCTACTGAGTGAGTGCGTGGCGCGACACTGTGAGATGTTAATTCGCGTGGAATGCGTTTACATCTGTCCGCTGTTGTTTGCACAGTGAACTGCATGTTCGGAACAATGGCCGACTGTCGCTGAATTTACTGGTTGGCCTTTTCGGTTCACGAGTGCATTTTTTCAGGAGACTCCTGGCAGTATTCGCTGGAGCTACGGAGTTCGTGCTTTTTTTTTTTTTTTTGCACTTTCAATGGGTCGACGTGCGGAAAAAGACCGGGCCAAGTGGGATAAAACCTGGCCAATCACGTCTTTCTGGTGACTGCCGTTTCCATCAACGATGAAATGTATTTTTCGTGGAAGACTTTTGTTGGCATTCTGGCGGCGGCATTATGCACAGTGTACCTGTGAAGGCTTTTGGCTTGGCGAGACTCCTGTCTGTTCCATTTTGCACACTGGGCAGTGAGGAGCATTTTGTGTGATATTCATTGGCACAGGAACGGAGCATAATGCGGACGACCCGTTGCCGTGAAATTGGTACCGCGACTAACTAACTAAAACCCAGCGCGACACGGTCTGCTGAAAAATCGGTCTCCGCTGTGTTTCGAACGCATGGTAAGCGACTCACGAATTGCATCGCAAGCCTTTAGCCACGGAGACCGGCAAATTAAGACATACTGACCTCGAAATCAGCAGCGGCCGGTTTGGAAGCCCATCGCTTTGCATTGATGTTTACAATGGTATGAGATACGGTCAATTAGAAGGCAATGGCAAACTACTGAACGTTAAATGCCTTGAAAATAAGAAACAACAAACAAATGTTGCTGTTCATTGCCACGCCTTGTAAACAATATACAACTAACTTTATATTTAAAAAGTTAGTTGCATATCCTTTACAGGACGTTTCTATCAACCCCAGCATTTTTTGACATTTCGTGATTTCTTGGCAAGTTTACGTTTACTACTTCGCCATTGCTTCTGAACTACCGGCACTCATACCTTTGTATAGGAAACTAACTTAAGTCGGCCTGCTTCCAAATCGCTCGCAGCTGTGTTTCTAACGCGGTATGCGGGGTTACGAATTTCCCCCGTAAGCTCTTCGCCAGAGAGTCCGCTCGTTATATAACAAATGTGAAATTTGCAAGAATGCGGGAATGTATTTACATTTATCTCCCTTTTCATACTTCTGTCGTGACTCTTGTCTTATCTGGATATTAAAAAGAAACGAATATCGGTTGAGAAAGGTTATATATTTGCTTCCTAAAGCGACATTATGACGTTGATTGGAATGAATTATTCAGTCAGTTTTGTGTGACTTTGAATATTCACGATTTCTGTGACTTGTATAAAGTCAGTTCTAGTCTACACAGTCATAAGGAAAACAGAAAATATACGGAAATCTCGAGAATGTTCCTATTCTCGGCTACAGGTTTTTACACGAAACGTGAAATCTTTGAAAACAAACACCCACTGCAGAATATTTATGCAAGATTCTTAGGGCTTTTGGACTTAACTTTTGCAGAACAGTTATTAGAACATCTTGGAGCAAGGAGAAGAACATATTAGCGTTCTAGAGGATCTGAGTGTCGAAGACCACTGACTGACTCATAAAGGGTGTCAGAAGCTGAAATACTCTGCTCATTTTAAACGTCAAGGCGGCTGGACAGGAGGGTGGTGGAAGGCGTGGTTCGTGGACGGTAAGACAGATGTGAATCAGAACAACGATGAACACGGAATGTCTTAGACTTCTTTCGCACAAACATTGCACTAGGCAGCAGAACTGGCAACCACTAGATACACTTTAGGGCTGGCTGCACTGAGAACGACGTGTGCAAAGAACCTGTTACTTGATGATGGTAATAATAATGATGATGGTGGTGGTGATATGATGATGATGATGATGATGATGATGATGATGATGACCGAGGTGGTGGTGACGATTATGATGATGACGATGCTGCTGGAGGTGACCATTACGATGATGGTTCTGGCACATGTACAGATGTGCTTCCTGATTGGTGCTCCGGTGTTTGTGCACTGTGATGAGCTTCTCTTGTGTCATCTATGGACGCAGATCGGGGCACCATTGGAAGCATCACTGTGCAGTAAAAGTGATCATGTACAAACTATGCAAACTATCAGGCAAACGACTCTTTTTACACACCTTGAGGTGCACAGAGCTAGACCCATATTTGTGTAGACTATTTGGCACTCGGTGGCTGATGTGCTCAATATCACACTGACTTTTACTTCCCAACACACTCTTGAAACACAGTTTCCTCAGAAGTCGGATGTGTCGGTCTAACGGCGCAAGAACGCAGCTCTGGTGCAAACAGGCACAATTCAATCACGTCCGAAAAAAAGCAACTCCGGATGAACGCAGAAGAAGACGAAGAAGAAGAAGAAGAAGAAGAAGAAGCAGAAGAAGAAGAAGAAGTAACCCAGTTTAGGCTGGTTCGATCTGGTAGCCAGTGTCAGTTTGTGAGAGAAGAATAATAATTTAAAAAAAAACAAAAACGAATCAGCCCATCTGGGGATCGAACCAGTGACAACCTGGTCAGAAGACTAGTGTCTGACCACTACACAACCTCGGTTCGCCAGGTCAAAAAATATTATGCGTGTTCTTATCAGGACTTTGTGATCAACCTCGAGTTGATTTTCTAGGCAATTGTACTTTCAGTAGTTTGCCATTGATTTCTGAATGAGAAGTAACGTGTTGTCATCATTATGTACCATGCCGATAAGCATGGACTGTCATGTTTCGCCATATCACACGAGACGTGAATCAGTTCAGTGTTCTTGTCTCGACTATTTCACGTGGCCAAGCTAATCCAGATATGTACTTCTCTGCCCTCCCATGGTTATTTCCCCTTAGTCTTGCCATAAGGCTGAACGACCTACCTCACCAACAGCCCATCGGAAGTTTAAAAACGAGCTATCTTATCCTTTCGATCACATCGAGGTTCCCCAGATCAAACATGTAAAATAAACAGCAAGATAAGCAACGAAGACACGTCAAAGACATACGCAATGTCAGTAACATATGCACAGAGGGAATACTCATTAACTGCGCAACTTATACGATATGCTAGTGATATATGCACAGAGGGAACACCCATTAACAGCTCTACACGTAATCTATGTTAGTGATATATGCACAGAGGGAACACCCATTAACTGCGCTACTTATACGATATGCTAGTGATATATGCACAGAGGGAACACCCATTAACAGCTCTACACGTAATCTATGTTAGTGATATATGCACAGAGGGAACACCCATTAACTGCGCTACTTATACGATATGCTAGTGATATATGCACAGAGGGAACACCCATTAACAGCTCTACACGTAATCTATGTTAGTGATATATGCACAGATGGAACACACATTAACATTGCAACTTATATGCAATGTCAGTGATATATGCACAGAGAGAACACACATTAACAGCGTAACTTATATGCAATGTCAGTGATATACGCACAGAGGGAATACACATTAACAGCGTAACTTATATGCAATGTCAGTGATATATGCACAGAGGGAACACCCATTAACAGCGCTACTTATACGATATGCTAGTGATATATGCACAGAGAGAACACCCATTAACAGCGCTACTTATATGCAATGTCAGTGATATACGCACAGAGGGAATACACATTAACAGCGTAACTTATATGCAATGTCAGTGATATATGCACAGAGGGAACACCCATTAACAGCGCTACTTATATGCAATGTCAGTGATATATGCACAGAGGGAACACCCATTAACATTGCAACTTATATGCTATGTCAGTGATATATGCACAGAGAGAACACCCATTAACAGCGCTACTTATATGCTATGTCAGTGATATATGCACAGAGGGAACACACATTAACAGCGTAACTTATATGCAATGTCAGTGATATACGCACAGAGAGAACACCCATTAACAGCGTAACTTATATGCTATGTCAGTGATATATGCACAGAGGGAACACCCATTAACAGCGCTACTTATATGCTATGTCAGTGATATACGCACAGAGGGAACACACATTAACAGCGTAACTTATATGCAATGTCAGTGATATACGCACAGAGAGAACACCCATTAACAGCGTAACTTATATGCTATGTCAGTGATATATGCACAGAGGGAACACCCATTAACAGCGCTACTTATACGATATGCTAGTGATATATGCACAGAGGGAACACCCATTAACAGCGCTACTTATATGCTATGTCAGTGATATACGCACAGAGGGAATACACATTAACAGTGCTACTTATTATATATGCAATGTCAGTGATATATGCACAGAGAGAACACCCATTGACAGCGATACTTTTATGCTATGTTAGTGATAAATGCACAGAGGGAACACACATTACCAACACTATTTATATGCTATGTTAGTGATAAATGCACAGAGGGAACACACATTAACAACACTACTTATCTTATATATAAAATAGAATGTCTGTATGTATGTCTGTATGTATTTTATGCGTTCGCGAACGGTCTATCGGATTGAGATGAAATTTTCTACACGTCTTCCTCTCATTCCCGCGCAGCCAACTGTCATAGTTTTTTTAGTCTACAAACATATTTTCTTAATATTACTTAATATTTAATTTACATTATAATGTATATATATAGTGAGGGGACATAACTCCTAATAGCATAGCTATATATGTAAAATTGTTGCATATTTCTCAAATAGGTGGACCTTTTCGCTACAGTTATCTACAGGCATATGCATTATAATCCTCCTCCTCCTGCTCCTGCTCCTCTCCCCTCCTCCTCCTACCCTCCTCCTCCCCTTCTTCCTCCAACCCCTCCTCCCTCTTCCTCCTCCTCCTCATCCTCCTCCCTCCTCCTCCCTCCTCCCCCTCCTCCTCGCTCTCCTCCTCCCTCCTCCTCCCTCCTCCTCCTCCTCCTAATCCCTCCTCCTCCCTCCTCCTCCGCCGCCTCATCCTCTCTCTTCCTCCTCCCCCTCCTCCTCACCTACTCCATTTCCTCCCCTCATCCCTCCTCCTCCTTTTCCTCCCCTCATCATCATCCACCCTCCTCCTCCTCCCTCTTCCTCCCTCCTCCTCCCTTCTCCCCCTCTTCCTCCTCCCTCCTCCTCCCTCCTCTTCCTCCCTCCTCCCTCCTCATCCTCCCTCCACCTCCCTCCTCCTCCCTCTACTTCCCCCTCCTAATCCTCCCTCCTCCTTCCTCCTCCCTTCTCCCCTCCCTCCTCCTTCCTCCTTCTTCCTCCGCCTCCTCCCTCCTCCTCCCTCCTCCTCCTCTCTCCTCCTCCTCTCTCCTCCTCCTCCTCCCTCCTCCTCCCTCCTCCTCCTCCCTCTTCCTCCACTTCCCCCTCCTCTCCTCCTCCTCCCCCTCCTCTCCTCCTCCTCCCTTCTCCTCCCTACTCCTCTCTCCTCCTTCTCCCTCTTTCTCCCCCTCCTCTCCTCCCTCCTCTCCCTCCTCCTCCTCCCTCCTTCTCCCTCCACCTCCTCCCTCCTCCTCTCTCCTCCTTCTCCCTCCTCCTTCTCCCTCTTCCTACTCTCCTCCTCCTCCTCCCTTCTCCTCCTCCCTCCTTCTCCTCCCTCCTTATCCCTCCTCCTCCCTCTTCCTCCTCCTCCTTCTCCCTCCTTCTCCCTCTTCCTCCTCCTTCCCCTCCTCCCTCTTCCTCCTTGCTCCTCCTCCCTCTTCCTCCTCCTCCCTCTTCCTCCTCCCTCTCCCTCCTCCTCCCTCCTCCTCCTCCTCCCTCCTCGTCCCCCCTCCTCCCGCCTCCTCCCTCTTCTTCCTCCTCCCTCCTCCTCCCTCCTCCTCCTCCCTCCTCCCTCCTCCTCCTAATCCCTCCTCCTCCCTCCTCCTCCTGTCTCCTCCTCCTCCCTCCTCCTCCTCCCTCCGCCGAATATGAATTAAATGATATGCTCCCCACCAGGGGCTGGGTGAAGCCGGCTGGGTCGTCTTTTTTGGGAACGGGAACGGGAGCAGGGCCCGAATATGAATTAAATGAGACGCTCCATTTACCCAAGTTAATTGTTGGGGGAAGATGTAAAGATCTTTCAAGTGCTCTTTCTAATAATAGACAGACAGACAGTAGATAGTCGGGAACGGGAACGGGAGCTTATATGACTACTTATATGAATTAAATTAGATGCTCCCCACCAGGGACTGGGCGAAGCCGGGCCGGGTCAGACAGACAGACAGACAGACAGACAGACAGACAGACAGACAGACAGACAGACAGACAGACAGACAGACAGTCGGGAACGGGAACTTATATGACTACTTATATGATTTAAATGAGATGCTCCCCATCAGGGCCTGGGCGAAGCCGGACCGGGTCAGACAGACAGACAGACAGACAGACAGATAGACAGACAGACAGACAGACAGATAGATAGTCGGGAACGGGAACGGGAGCTTATATGACTACTTATATGAATTAAATGAGATGCTCCCCACCAGGGGCTGGGCGAAGCCGGGCCGGGTCAGCTAGTATGTTATGTAAGTGACACATGTACATCGTAACTTACTCTTTCAACAAGCCAGCTCGCCGCACGTAGCTCTTGCCGGTCGCATGCGGATCTGGGTCGTAGAAAGCTTCGTTGTTCCAGCGATCTTTGGGAATCTCAATGACATGATTCTCTCCGTTTTCTAGTAGATTCCAGTACTGCTCGATGTTGTCCGCCCCGGGAACCTTGCACCCAATCCCGACGATGGCAATCTGGCCGGAGACTGGCCCAGGCATTCTTTCAAGTTAGGGTGCTATCATAAGCCAGTTCACAAGTTATTGGATCTGAGTCGAAGAAAATAAATGGATGGAACACAACGTACTATATACACAACACGAGAGCGAGAGGGCGCCAGAGAGGAAAATGGATTGAAGACATCAAAGACATTTACAATGACATGGAATGACACTATCCAGTGCCACCCATAGGGCTTTGAAGCGTCAACTATTCTTCACCATGATGTTTGACGGCAAAAGTGGAAGATGATGATGATGACGATGATGATGATGATTATGATGGCCACAATATAAACACCATTGAACATTATAATCAAACATATATGATTCAAACCACTAAGTAAATATATGTTTTCATGTATTTACACAAACAGTATAGCTTTCTAAAACATGTATAATGAGCCCCTGTATTATTTAAAAGTTAATGCTCTTACTTATCACGGCAGTGATCCAGGTTGTATAATGCATTAAGAGATATTTTTTTTTTTTTTCAATCGGTAAGGTGATGGAGCAGATTCAGACTTGTGAAATGGGGTTGGAATCATTTTCAGATTGTTCTGGAAAATGGGTGGGATAAAGAAATGTAGCTAGGAAGTGAATTGGTCTCTCCAACTAATTAGATTATGACTGAGTTTACTTTAGTTTAGTCGATGGATCAACCCATAAGTGCTTCGTTCTCCTCCTAACTCAAACCTGAGTCTGGAGAAACTCAGCTCAGTGCACGAACTCCGCAGCACCGGCGAGGATCCTGAAATACTTTGGGTAGATTTTTAACTCGAAATTTTGCCCGGGCACGCCGTTAGGCTACTCTTTTTCGATTTCCAACTGCCAAGGGATTTTTTACATGCGCAACAATACACACGGGCGTCCGATCTCACTACCCAGAGACCAGGGGACATTTTATTACTAGAAGTCCACGAGAAAAAATCCCGGTCATCACCGGGACTTGAACCCGGGACCTCCAGCACTCGAGGCGGACACCATACCTCGAGACCAAGCAGCTCCCCAAGATCATGACTGAGTATCTGTGAAACCGTAATACTCCACACTACTACCTAAAGAGTGTAGAAAATTTAATTCTAAAGTAATAAGTATCAATTGCTATATACGAGGGGGGGGGGGGGCAAATCAAAACCTTAAAAGTGTGATTTAAATTACAATAACTATGCCATTGTCTTGTAACCTGTCAATATTGCAGTTAATTTTGTCAACAGTGTTAAGCACGTGACATCACGGTACATACAAACACGGTGACGGCTTAAAGATGGCCGCCCACGTTTGAAATGCACAAAAGAGGACCAGCGTTCTGTTATCCGTTTTTTTTTTTAAATCAGTGAAAGGGTGAAACGTATAGGCATTCATCGGCGAATGAAGGTCCGATATGGTGATGAATGCCTGTCAGTCCAGAAAGTGAAAGAGTGGAGTAGGGAGTTTTAAAACTTTGTCGGTCCGATGAAGATATATAGGAGGTGGTGCATGAGTGGTTACACGCGCTACCAAGAGAATTGTTTTCTATAGGAATCCAAGCACTTCATCGGCGGTGGATGACTTGCATTGAAAGCAGTGGTGACTGCATCGAACAATGATACAATTGTTCTGTTCTTTTTCAGAATATATTCACACACAAAAAGCATTTAAGGTTTTTATTTAAAGCCACCTTGTAAATGGATTTATCGTGCTATTTGAATGGATTAAAGGAAAATTTGCCTAGTAGAAATTGGATGCAATCTGTGTCCTATTAGTTAGTTAGTTATCTGTTGGGCTATCATTCTTGAACTCCGGACAAGTCCATGGTGCTCAGATCCTCCCCTTTACCCCCACAACATATGCATCTGCGTCCGGCTAATTATGCCAGTTCTATATTGGGTGACGAGGCCCCTCAGTCGCCGATGTGCCTCTCATGTCTGGCCGTATCAATTCTAACTTCGGTATTATTTGTATCACTTAACAGTAATTAAAACTAGTACCAGAAAAGTTAGACTATTTAACACTAACGTTGAATCAATACGCCTGTATGTGTCTAAGGCAGCTACTAATAAACTATAAATATTCATTAACCTCTGCTAGAGCAGAATAAAAGGACACAAATGGTATGACCGAATCACTGATGTGAAACTTTGAGAGAGAACTAAACAGATCCTGGTGAATCAGAAGATGAGAAAAGGTCATGAATAAGCTGACAGTAGTTTAACTAGAATGTCCTTATTCTAGAATGTACAGGACAAAGAAAATAGAAGAAGAACTAAAACACTCGGCGAAGATAATTAGAGGTGCAACTAATAATAGAGCGCACACGGAGGGAGCTGCAGTAGAGAGTAAAAAATAGAACGACGTGGCACGAGCTGGCTGAGAACCTATACTCCACTGGGAGATAACTGGCAGAAGTAGAAGAAGCCCCATGCAACCTATAGTGTGTGATCAGCTATTGTCTGTGTGTATCAAGAACAACTTTGTGTTAGTATGTCTTTTTCGTTTGGTCTCGCTTTACTACAGAAATCTGGTCAGCATAGCGTATGTTGCCCCTGTGTAAGAGGTAAATTAATAAATAAGTTTATTTTATTTTTCATTGCAGTTACTGTCCAACTTGGCCACCTGCTGAGAATTCAACTGAAACTGAAAGAGTAACTCAGGCTAGAATGATCCACGAGGGCAGAAGGAATAGTTAGTGTATGGCCGCTGGTTATGATAGTTTCCATCTAGAAAACTGGTAACAAGATGAACATATAGTTTACCCTTAGTTTCCTAAATCTGCAATTCTCTTCTCCCAGAAGATCAGTGAATGTGGTTAGTTTAAAAACAACTTTGCTTTAAGTGTTTCTCTCTATATATAGCATCGTGTGAGAAAATGACACTTGTCACTCAGTGAGAATGACATTAGGAAACATTTGGGCGTGGTTTTAAGGCACAAAATATAGGCTCGATTACGTATTTTAAACAAAGAACATTCACAATAAAGTGTCGCATAGTTTTACAACTTCGTTTAAAAGGAGGCGGGTAACTTTATGACACGTGTATATAAACGTATATCATATTAAAGGTGATAAGAAAAAGGGAAATTAGTGAAATTATTATCGTCAAACGGCAAAATTTAATGTAAAGTGTTAATTAAAACGTTTTTATTTTAATCAAGCAGAATATTAAGATTAAACATGTTAACATGAAAAATGGAAGCATACACAATAACGGCACTTTCATTTGTCTTATCTTTTATAAAAGGTTATGTAACGGAAATCATACGACAGTTACTGTCGTATAGGTGTGAAATGCTAAGCCTGCAGGCAGGCACGTCACGTACGCACAGACACCACACAGAGGCGCACACAATCACACACACACACACACACACACACACACACACACACACACACACACACACACCACAAGGCGTACACAATCACACACACCACAAAACGCACGCATGCGATTCCTATAAGGGTACTTCTTCTTCTTCTTCTTCTTCTTCTTTCTTCTTCTTCTTCTTCTTCTTCTTCTTCTTCTTCTTCTTCTTCTTCTTCTTCTTCTTCTTCTTCTTCTTCTTCTTCTTCTTCTTCTTCTTCTTCTTCTTCTTCTTCTTCTTCTTCTTCTTCTTCTTCTTCTTCTTCTTCTTCTTCTTCTTCTTCTTCTTCTTCTTCTTCTTCTTCTTCTTCTTCTTCTTCTTCTTCTTCTTCTTCTTCTTCTTCTTCTTCGTCTTCTTCTTCTTCTTTTCAAAATGTATGTAGCATAGGCTCTCAATTAACTCATGCCAAACCTTTTTAGTTAGTTTCATATTCTTTACAGGACGTCGCAGTCAACCCTAGCATTTTTTGGCTGTTTATGATGTGATTTTAAGTTAAGGTTCAGTAGTTTGCCATTGCTTATTGAAAACCTTTGCAGACATGGTCGATCTTGCAGCTGAAATTTCGCATTTTACGGCATGCATGGTCGATTACCGCGTGGTTTTTATTTTGTGTCCCCTATTTCCCGCCCATCTCCTCTCTTAGTAATTATATATATATATATGCCAGGATGTGACTGGATCTATCTGAATGTGTATAGTGTATGGTGTGTGGGTGTGAGATATGTGTGCGGTGTGTTGTGCGGGATGTGTGCATGATGTGTGGGTGGAGGGTATGTTTGTGGTGGTATGGGTGAGGATATGTGTGTGGGTGGAGGATAGTGGGTGGTGTGGGGGATGTGTGTGATGAGTGCGGGGAATGTGTGTATGGGTGGGGTATATGTGGGGGTGAGTAGGGGATGTGTGGTGATTGGGGGAAGTATGTGGGGGCGTGTGTGTGTGGGAAATGTGTGCATGGATGGGGAATGAGTGGGTGAGGGTGTGTGAGTGGCTTAGGGATGTGTAGGTCGGTGAGGGAGTTGTATGTGTCGGGATGGAATGTGTGAGTGGGTGGAGGATGTGTGTGGGTAGGGGTATTGTGATCGAGAGATGTTTGGTTGGGGGTGGGTGGGTGGGTGGGGTGTGAGTGCGTAGTGGAGGATGTATGCGTGAGTGAGTGTGTGTTGGTGGACGGGTAGGGAATGCGTGTGTGGGTGGGGAGAGGTGTGTGGTGTATTGGTTGGGGATATTGTGTGGGTGAGTTATGTGTGTGTTTTGTGGTGTGTGAGTGGGGGTATGTGGGGTGGATGGATAAGGGTATCTGTGTGGGTGTGGGTGGGAATATTGTGTGGTATCTTGGTGGGGGATATGTGTGTAGTGTGTAAGTGGGGATGTGTTGGTGAGGGATATGTGTGTGTGTGTGTGGTGCGTGGGTTGGGAATATTGCGTGGTAGGGGGTGTATGTGATGTGCGGGTGGGGGATTGGGTTAAGGCATGTGTGGGTGGGTGGAAGTTGTATGTGTGGGTGGTGGGGTGTGTGTGAGTGGTTTTGGGATGTATGAGTGGTTAGGGAGATGTGTGTGTGTGTGTGGGGGGGGGGAGGGACATGTCAGTTGGTGGGGATGTGTGTGTATGGTTTGGGGATGTGTGAGTGGATGTGCGATGTGTGGGTTGGTAGGGGATTGTGTGCGTGGGTGGGGAATATGTGGTCGATGGAGATGTGGCTGGGGGATGGGTGGTTTGAGGTGTGGGTGGGGAGAGGATGTGTGGGTTAAGATGTGGATGGGCGTGGGATGTGTGTGTTAGTGGGGGAATGTTTGTGGGTGGCAAGTGTGTTTTGGTTGGGGGATCAAATGATGGTAGAGTGTGTGGGTGGGGATGTGCGCGAGGAGGATGGGTCGGTTGGTGGGGTATGTATGTGTCCCTGGTGTGCGTGTGTGTGGGTAGGTGGGGGTGTGTGTGTGGGTGAGGTGATGTATGGATAAGTGGGAGATGGGCCTCATAACATGGTAATAAGCATTGTTTATGTTTACAACATTCATGTCACAATATTTATTTTTCTTCCTATGTAAATGTATAATGCTCTTGATGAACGAAAGACGAGTGATTGGAAGGGCCGAATGTAAGACGGGCCTGCGCGCCCAATTTGTGACACTAATAAAGTTGATTTGATTTGATTTGATTTGAATGGGCTACTATCGATAAACCTTTGTAGCAATCCTTCTCGTGTCCAACAGGGGATGATTTATTCTTCTCTTCTTTTCCAATCAGCACCCTGTTCATCTCGCAGCACATGAGTATATCATGGTTACTCGATCATACGTCATACACCGCACCCACTCGAACTCCAGCTAACTCGAACAAGAGTGAACAAAGAGACTGTTATAAGTTTCCTACGTATAATCTACACAATCACATTATCAAATACACAATCACTTATTCGACAATCACATCACGTTACACTACATTACGATCTAAAAGCGTGGCTCAATGTAGAGCCATAACGCTGTATACATTTCACCATGTCCACACCGGACGATGGATCAACGCCGACTAACTTGTCCCGAGCTCACTTCCTATCACCTGGGAAGTGAGTTCCAACGTTTTCACGTTGTGTGGAAAGCCCCTGCTTTCCACGTTCTCGTGTTCAATTCTGAACACAGTCGTAACCTATACTCTGAGACCTAGCTATAACTAAACCATGCCATGACGTCGTCAGGCTCATGGCATCCCCCCCCCCCCTTTCCACGGGCAAAAATTGAGAATCAATTTTTGAAATATGCAATTTTTAGTTTTGTAAGCAATATTAATGCACCTTATTTCGTTTATAACGTAACAATATTACAATCTAATTCTAATTTATCTATCTGTCGTCTTTCCATAGCACTTGATACGTTCTTGTCACTCTGAAATATACAACTAGTTAATTATTCTCATCAAAATATAAAGTACACCCAAATGCATACTTCTATTTTGTCCTACAACCTTTAATCAAATTACTATATAACAATATCAATGTAAATGTTCTTTGTGACATTGAATCAAAATTTCTACATCTAAATTTTATTATGCCTCTATATGAACCCTCAGTTTCTAATATCACTCCGAGAATCAATATTTCCATTCTATCAATGCTGTGAGGGTATCATAATCAATTCAGCGTATTGCTGGTAGGTAGCGTCTATAGTGGTCATACAAGACTGACCATCACTCAGCTTCATCTGCTCATCCTCACCACCCATTTGCTAAGCCACTCGTCCCAGGTCTAGAAGATCAGCTGTTATCGCGTTAACATACAAGGAGACCTGTACAACGCAAGCCAGAGTTCCCATGGTAGACAGACTGATACCCGACTGCAAGGATTGCCCAAGGAAGATACTAAGTTCCAAGTACCGCCAGCACATCTTTGCTGTTATCGCGTTACCATACTTGACCACCCTCATACCCAGTCAGTCAACCACTGCAGCCACAGACTTCCACCACCGCCCATGCCTGTACCAAGTCCCAAGTACCGCCAGCATATTAAAATAGACATCCTCTTTGACTCTGTCGTTGTAGACCTAGCGTATAGCAATGAACATAGTTGCAGCTAATAAGCCTGAGAGCATCTTATGTTACTGGCCGCTTCCTTCCATTTGACCAAATCATTACGCTTCAACTGTCGTAGCTTCTGTTGTATCTTCATTCACTATATAGTACTCTCATCAATTTCATTAATTATTCCAATACTTCTTCTTCTGCTTCTTCTTCTTCTTCTTCTTCTTCTTCTTCTTCTTCTTCTTCTTCTTCTTCTTCTTCTTCTTCTTCTTCTTCTTCTTCTTCTTCTTCTTCTTCTCTTCTTCTTCTTCTTCTTCTTCTTCTTCTTCTTCTTCTTCTTCTTCTTCTTCTTCTTCTTCTTCTTCTTCTTCTTCTTCTTCTTCTTCTTCTTCTTCTTCTTCTTCTTCTTCTTCTTCTTCTTCTTCTTCTTCTTCTTCTTCTTCTTCTTCTTCTTCTTCTTCTTCTTCTTCTTCTTCTTCTTCTTCTTCTTCTTCTTCTTCTGCGTTCATCCGGAGTTTTTTTTCGGATGTGATTGCGTTGTGCCTGTTTACAGCAGAGCTGCGTTGTTGCGCCGTTAGGCCGACACAGCCGACTTCTGCAGGCATTTGTTGACCGGGTTACCTTCCCGGGGGTTTCTTAGGACGTTTGACTCTCACTGTTGTGGCGATATCCCCCATCCCAGCTGGCCCATATAGAACAGCCAAAGATCCTGGTCAGCCCTCAAGGGAAGGCAGGGGCAGACCATGGGCATTCCCCGCCATCCAAGGAGGCTTCCATACTTGCAGAGCCGATACATAGCGCTCTGGTACTGGGCTCACCCAAGGAATCATCACGTCCTGCACATGGCTGCTTAGCCTCACTTCCGTATATTGGGCCTTCCGTTCACCATAGGCTGTTCTTCCGGAAACCAGAAGTATGCAGTCTGCAGATGACATTCACACAGTGAGCTTTCGATTCGGACTTTCCATGTAATGGATTTGCTATCCAAGCAATATTCCATTTCGTGCCACTAGGACACTTTTCCACCTTTTATGAAGCCCACACAATGGGCTTTTGATTCGGACTTTCCACGTAATGGATTTGCTATCCAAGCAATATTCCATTTCGTGCCACTAGGACACTTTTCCACCTTTTATGAAGCCCATACAGCGAGCTTCCGATTTGGACTTTCCACATAATGGATTTGCTATCCAAGCAATATTCCATTTCATGCCTCTGGGTCTTCATGCACCTTTAAATGTCAACCTGTATGTAATTAAAGTAAGTTGCGGTCAACTTGAGCTTGTTGATATCTCCATAGAGCTTGTCCTCAAATGAAGCAGGTGTGGGCCAACATATCTTTCTCTGTTCTGCATACGTTGGGCAATCCTGCAGCAAATGTTTTGCTGTCATTTCTCCAGTTCTACAATTACATTCATCGGTATCTCCTATCTTTAGTTTATTGAACAAGTGGTATTTCAGCCTGTTATGTCCTGTGCGGAGTCTGAAGATTGCTACTTGTTCTCTTCGGTCGAGTTTGTAATATGCATCATCCTTCTGATGGCCTGGATGCTCTGATTCCCATTTGGTTCTATAAG
>JACEFZ010007781.1:397500-440000 GCA_014155875.1 Cepaea nemoralis
TAATGTGACCAACATTTTTATTCTTTTGGCTAACATATTTTCTTATTTTTTCCCGCACATCCTCCACAGGACATCGCTGTCAACAGCAGCATCTTTCAGCTGTCTGTTGACGTCTTGGCAAGATTACGCTCAGTAGTTTGCCATTGCTTTCTGAGCTGCCGGCTCAGTTATCACGCAAGTCACCAGCGGGGGTCGAAGCGCTTTCAGCTCTCGTCCGCTACGAGACTCTGCGTGATAAACGGGATTACGGAGAAAGTGTTGTAACCCCTCGGCCAGAGAGACCGGCATATTCTTATTTACTTCGACATATTTATAAATATGGTTGAGATGTTTCTTAATTTGGCAAAAATATTCCCCTCATTTGGCTAACACATTTATTCCTTTTGCATGCATGTTTCTTAGTTTAATCATAATATTTCTTAATTTGGCAATTATTTTTCTCACTTCGGTAAGCATTGTTAGAAAAAATATTTGCCATACATATTTCTTAGTTTGTCCATCATTTTATATATATTATTACTCCATTCATTCATCATGTGCCGTGCCGATAAGCGTGGGCGTTCATGTTTTGCCACCTTACTCGATCACCAGAGTCGTGGATTAGCTCCGCGTTCCTGTCTACACCTTACCATGTGGCAAAGCTATCCAAGTATTTACTTATCGGTCTTCCCCTTGGTCTCTTCCCTTCGAACTTGCCAGTTGTCACCAAGTTCTCCAAGTCATTTCTTTTCATAACATGCCAAAACATTGTAACTGTCTATGTCTAATAACACTATTCAATTTACGATCTTTATTTGTTTCTAGAAGGAATTGTTCATTGGTTTTATTATTACTTCTGTCGACATATTTCTTGAATTGACTAACATATTTTCTTAGTTTCGCCAGCATTTTCTCTCATTTGGCTACACATTTTCTTACTTCGGTTGACATATTTATAAGTTTGGTCGACATATTTCTTGATCTGGCCAATATCTGTCCTAATTTTGCTAATACGTTTTTAGTTTGGTCGAGATAGTTCTTGCTTCGATCATCAATATGTATCACCCCCTCATCTCGCGACACGCATTTATTCCCTCAACACTAAAAATCAACAAACGTAGATGTAATATATAACTGTTTATTTATAGTATTTACAATAAATTTTACAAAAATAAAAAAGGCATAATGTCAGTATACAAAATGTTTGGTACAATATGGGTTAGTTTACGTAGTATGATCACACAATTAATCAACACTTTTCTCCAAGCCAATACTATGAGACACCGATTTATCACTAGTGAGCTCAATGGTACGCTGGGTTGTTTGTGACAATAATGTTTATTCGAGTGTTATACCGCATTGTAGCCATTTTGAGACACAGTCTGAAAGTATATTACAGCAATCTCGTTATTAGAAACTGCTTACAGACTTGTCCGTCAGTGTGGATTGATTGATTAAGGTGAAGGGTGTTATCGGTGACGGTGATCGCTCGACGTTGGATGGGGATGGCTGCATAATATCCTGTTGGCAATTATAGTCTAGGATAAACTGCTCAATTCTACTGAGGCTTAATATAATTATTTCCTCTTTACTGAAGTTTTAGTGTAGTACATCACGCAATCGAACCGTTACTATTTCCTCACAACTACCACTATTATCATACGAATGAATGAATGGGTTTTCGGCTTCTTGATTGGGTGGGTAATTAAGACACGCCATGCAATAACTGTGTGGTTCCGCTCTTAATGTGAACAGCAGTTTCCTAATTAGTTGTTCATGTGCAACCATATCTGTAAAACAATGATAAGAACAAGGTAAAGTAACAGATGTATAAGAATACACATTATCATTATAAACCCTGTATATGACATGCACCCCTCCTTTAAAACAGCTCAAGAGTTGCTACCGAAAATCTGAAGTTAGAACCCGTAAGACACTTTCGACTTCCCATACGAATACACAATACTACTAATATAAATATTAAGACACCACAGTAGCGTTATGTTTAGAAGTTCCATAGCCAGGTACGTTTTAGGTACACCCAGCCTAAAATGAGAAGTTATGAAATGTCTTGGGGAGTATGCTGATTCCGTGTCAGTTATATGCGCCCAGCTCGGCTCCCCTCCTCAGCAAATCCCGCAGCGTGTAGTGGCTAACGACGCCAGTTCTGTGTTGGTTTATCAATCTTCATTGGCTTCCTGCGTAGTGTTCTTGTTTGGCCACCCCTCTTTTAATTTGCTGTTCTCGCAGTCTGGCCATGGTTGTAGATTCACAGTCATCACTTGGTTCACGCAAGAGTCGTACTTCTCGTAGAGCATTCAAAATGTCAGCCTTGTCCATGGCGCGTCCGCCCTCCACAGTAGCCTCACCTGCGAGCTTGTCAGCCCGCTCATTTCCTTTGACTCCCGCATGCCCTGGCACGAAGATGAAACTAATCTTTGTCAGCCGAGACCGCTCCACAGGCAGCAACCATTCTCTTCGGATCGACCCCTCCTCTATCCTCTTGATCATGTTCATTGAGTCGCTAAGGAAACATGCCCTAGTGAATGTCTGTGTCTCGAGCCATGTTATTGCTTTACTTACTGCCATGACTTTCCTAGATATGGACTGAATGGTTCGATGTGCAATGAGGATGATCTGTCGACTAACTAACTAACTATATGCGCCTAGCGCCATATATCACATGTATGATGCTAATATTGTTAGGTTACCCCTATGACGACTTGGAGAATGTCTGTGAGTAACCGTGTAGAAATTAACAAATTATCTGTGCCCCGAAAACAGGAGGCATAAATAAGTGTTTATCTACATGTCACACTGATGATTGTACTATATACAGATGTCAACGAGAAATAATATGCCTTCTGTAAGGTTGATAATGTGTACATTAAACACATAGTAAAGAAGATTAAGGTGAGAGTACACACCTGTGTGACAAAAGTTCTATTGTGATCCTTCTTTCCCGTTCTATACACTGTGATTCAGTTTGTGGAAATTAACAATTTATCAGAGCCCAGACGAAGGGAGTCATAAATACATGTTTATCGACATGGCAAGTGATGAACGTAATATAAAGATGTCAACGAGACAAAAAGCGACAACTGTGCGACGGCTAACCTATCCAATGGGTAGCACCATACACCGTAGCGTGGCCGAGTATCGTGTACCCATAACAGCACCATATACCTCATCGCGGAAGAATATCATACACCTCAGCGTAGAAGAGTACCAGTAACCTCAGACGAGCATCATATACCTCTGCGTGAAAAGTACGATTTACCTCAGAAAATCACCATATAACCCAGCTTGATATAGCACCATATACCTGACGTAAAGACTAGTAATATTTACGAAAGCTTTAATACGCTAACCAATACATAATTTATTTTAAGTATCGCAAACAGGGGTGTGTAACATTTAATTTACCACTTCGACTGGTCTCAGGATACTGACTTGACACAGAACACTTTCCAATTCCAATTCCAATTTTCAAAACAAAAATTCCAAATTCGGCCTCGTTCAACCTGCCTCTTCAGCTGTGGTTATTGTTGAGGTCCGTGGTTTTTGTGGGTTCATTCACCCTAATTCTTGTCTTGTGAGGTCTTACAAGTGAGTCCTATCTCGGACTAGTTATGTTGATTTGTGTCTATGATGTCAGCTGGGGGTTTGTGGCGGCAGTCCTGTGTGCCCGTCTCCTAGTGGTTTCTTTTGTTAGTGGCAGTTTCTGGCTCTTCTGGTTGCAGTCCTTATAATGGACTTTTTCCTTTTTTTTTTTTTTGCCTCCTTTTTTGTGTATAGCTCGTAGAAGCTTTTCGTTGTTTTCATTTTCTTCCTTGTGCCTTCGTTCTCTTTCGAGTTTGAGGTTTTGTTGCCTTTCGATCTCTTCCTCTGTGGTCAGCCATGGGACGATCTCTCCGTCATCTATATAGTATTGCCATGGGTGTTCGTCATCCTCGTATAAATCTGGTTCTTCAGGGATACTGCAGGGCATTGGTTTCCCCTTGAGTTTCTTGTGCTTCTTTGCTTTTTCTTCCATGCGCCTTCTGTATTGTTGCACCTGAGTTCGTATGTCCTCTTTATCTCTGCGATTTCTTCATCGGTAAATACTGGCGGTATCGGGGCGTCCTCTTTGCCGTCGTCAGGGTGATCATTTCGATTTTCTACGGATGTCTGGCGGGATATTGGCTTCCCTTTGACTGTTTTGGGCGTCGTGGTTGAGCTGCTGGCTTTTGCTTGCGATTCAGGCTCGGTCTCTTGGTTTTCATCTTGCGGTTTCTCTGTAATTTCTTGTACGACTTCTCTTGTTTTCTTTCCGAAAAGTTCCATTTCAGCTTTCTGTAGTTCTCGCTCTGATTTAATGGTTTGTAGGATTTCTTCGTTCTCCTTCTTAATTAGTGCCATATGTTCCACTTCTTGCTGGATGTTTTGTTGGATCTCCTTCATTTCCGCCAGTAGTATTTCTTTGATGCTGGTCGGAGTCGGCGTCAGCATTGCCTTGACTTGTTTCTTCAACTCGTGTATCTGTTTTTGCAGTTGATCTCTTTCAGCTTGTGATATACCCGTGGCTGTCTCGCACCTCCGCACTGCTTTGTTGTATGGTGTCTTTGTGTTGATGGCGAGCTTTAATACGTCTCTGTGTCGTTGCATGTACGGACAGCCCAAGTATCTGGCTCCATGCTTGCCCAGGCAGTTGGTGCCCCTTCGTTTGTTGTTGGGTGCTCGAAAGTCCGTGTCCAGCTTGGCCAGCGGACACTCCTTGAAAGCGTGGTGATCGGCGCAGTACCGACAGATTTCCGTCATACTGCGACATGCTGCTCTGCTGTGGCCAGCCCTCTGACATCTTGAACATTGATTAATTCTTGGGAGGAATCCTTCAGGCTGTTGAATTTTCTTGCTAATTGATACCTGGTGTGGTATCTCGCTCCCCTCAGTCGTCACCACCGCCAGCGTCGTGGGGATCTTTGAGTAAGTCAAGATCCGCTCGCCTTCAAGATTCTGATGTTGAGATTCTCTTCTTGCAGCTGCTTGAGGATTTCTTCGTCTGACAGCTCCACTTGAATCCGCTTGACAACCCATCGGACTGATTCTGAGTCGGTGATTCCGACTCTGGTGTCTTTCTCCTCCTTCTTCTCCGCTGTCTTGCATCTTGTCTGTGGTGGGCTGTCAATCTTCTCCCTCGTGGTAGCTTCAGTAGTAGCTGTAGTTTCAGGTTCTTTAATGCAGTTATAGTCTGTTTATTATTTTTTTGCCCCAATATAAAATTCTATATCTCAGTAACCAACTGAGGGAAAATTATGAGATTTAGCATATAACCTTATCATTATGGCCACAAAATCAAAAAAAAGTTTTGTTCTGGAGATTGTACAGCAGATTTCAATGTTTGTTTATATGCGGTTTATAATTTACGGCTTAGAGATTAAGTCCATCATTTTAAAAGTATTACAGCTTTACCAAGACTCATCCGCGCTTTTTTTGAAATTGTCTCGTGGTTTTCGTTTTGGCACAAACTGCGCAGAGTTAAATGGGATTGTTCAGAGGTGTCTCATATGTGGGTTCTTTCATGAAACGTGATTATATAAATAAACTAGCTGACTCGGCCCGGCTTCGCCCAGCTCCTGGCGGGGATCTATCTATCTATCTATCTATCTATCTATCTATCTATCTATCTATCTATCTATCTATCTATCTATCTATCTATCTATCTATCTATCTATCTATCTATCTATCTATCTATCTATCTATCTATCTATCTATCTATCTATCTATCTATCTATCTATCTATCTATCTATCTATATATCTATCTATCTATCAATCTATCTATCTATCTATCTATCTATCTACCTACCTACCTACCTACCTACCTATCTATCTATCTATCCATCTATCTATCTATCTATCCTATCTATCTATCTATCTATCTATCTATCTATCTATCTATCTATCTATCTATCTATCTATCTATCTATCTATCTATCTATCTATCTATCTATCTATGTATGTATGTATGTATGTATGTATGTATGTATGTATGTATGTATGTATGTATGTATGTATGTATGTATGTATGTATCGTATCTATCTATCTATCTATCTATCTATCTATCTATCTATCTATCTATCTATCTATCTATCTATCTATCTATCTATCTATCTATCTATCTATCTATCTATCTGTCTGTCTGTCTGTCTGTCTGTCTGTCCATCTATCTATCTATCAACCAGTCTGCGGTATTAAATATTGATAAAATGTTACTGCAAAAAATGTTAGGACCATGTGTTGAAAGAGGAAGAGGACTATTGGAGAAAGGATGGATTGAATTTTATGCAACCGAGAGCAGACCTTAAACCGCGTGCACGCTTACTTGGATATTTTGCTCCAACTATTCAGACGAATTGCAGGCTCTAAAGATTACAGAATCAGCACAATGTCAATGGCAACAGTTTATATTCCACAGTGATGCATTTTCAATTCCGCAGGCCCTCAGCGGTGACAAACAACTGTATTGAACACACACACACACACACACACACACACACACACACACACTAAACGCATTGAATACCAACAGAAGAGTAATATTGCGGTGGAAACTGACATATTGTGGCATAACAAGATACGTGAGAGCAAACACGTTGTCAAATTAGGGGACAACACACGTGCATACGAATCAATATATAAACTTCAATGAAAAGAGGACCAACATTTTGGTCGTTAAGAAGAAAGCCCACCACAGAGACACTGACAACTATTTTCATAGTGCAAAACAGGTAATCATGTTCCGTTTCTGAACGGTAAACAGCAGAGTAGACAATCTTTCACGAAGACTCAAAGCGGGTCTGTCACCCATGTGTACGTGTGAACAAACTACACAGACAGCTGAACTGATCCTTAAAAATGGACACATGATGACTAAATTGCGGTATCATTTCTGGTCACTCCATACGCACATTAACGCACAGCTATTTGGAAGCTTTCACGAACTCAATATAAAAAGCTAACATGAATACTTGTGTACACATTATTAACCAGCAGCTGAAGAAACAAGAAGGAAATGAAAAATAATGTAAGAAATATATTCCTTCTACTTTCCTGTCAATTTACAAATTATTTACCCCATGCCTCTGTAAATTCTCTGTCTTTACTAATATTACACATTGCACCCCTCTCGGGATTCTCCGTGGTGAAGTGGTCAAGACGTCTGACTCGGGCTCCGAAGGTTGTATGTTCGATTCCGGGCCGCGTCCTTCATTTCACGAGTGCATTTTTCGGAGACTCCCGAGGGTCGTCGCTGGAGGTACGGAGTTCGTGCTTTGTGCGACGCTTTCCGCGCTGCGGAAAGAAACTAGGCCATATGGGATAAAACCCGGTGCAATGGAGCCGACCCTGTTGACTTTTAAGCTAGTTCTTTCATTGCACCCACTCCCATACGATTCCGGATACGCCTTGTGTGCCATCTGAATTGGCGCGGCATTCATTACTGTAAACATAAATTTGTTAGCGAGAAATCACTAGTTTTTCAGCAAAACATCAAAGAAATGTCGCCGCTTTCGATGATTTAAGTTGCTTTTGGACCTATCAAAGACATATTCCTTGGGTGGGGGTAAATATAAGACGGCAGGAAAAATTTCATAACGATGCAACAGACAGTTTTCAAAATAATTGCTCGTGAATGAAGGCATTCATTCCTGGACATACTAGCAGGCAGGCTCTCCACGTCCGTCTTCTTGACGGTCTTGTCGGTTCCCAAGCTGCACATCTTGGTTGCCACGTGTCTTATGGTGTTCTTGACATTTTCCCCTGTATCAGGCTTCTTGACTTGATCAGGTGACTTGTCTTGTTAGAGCTCGCAGCTGCGAATGTCGACGCGACACGGCACACACGCAAACAAAGGCGACGCAGAACACAACCACTTTTTTATATATATATATATATATATATATATATATATATATATTATATATATATATATATATATATATATATATATATATATATATATATATATATATAATATATTGGTGCAGGGCGCCTCGACACCACTTGATATGTCTGGACAGATTACACCGAAGAACCGCTGTTACATGTCCTCCGGGACGTTTTGTCCGTCTGTGAACTATCTATTCCTGGTAATTTGCACCGCGGCACCTGAACACCGCTGATATGTCTAGACCAGAGGTCACCAAACTTTTTTCACGGCGTGCCGGATAACTGACAGACCAGAACAGGTCATTCTTCTGCGCCTCAGAACAGGACACAATTGATTACGCAACCACATGTATACAAAATTCAAGATTGGTGACTCAGCCATATGCACATGTGGTTTGGCGTCGCAGACAGCAGAGCACATACTCCAGGATTGCCCAAACTACAACATATCCAGGCGAACCTTCTGGCCTAGAGAGACAACAGTGGAAGATAAACTCTATGGACCGCTGAGTGAACTGAAAAAGACTGTTAGATTCATACAAGAGACAACATTGCAGTTATAGACATAGTTTAAGCGAACGAAAGAAGAAGACTGACAAAATGACGAGCCCGGGTCGGATACACATTCTGTACAATACTTGAGCCGGTCTCCGTGACGAAAGTCTTACGAACGCAGTTCGTAATCCCGTATACCCGCGTTCGAAACACAGCTGCTCGCGATTTGGCAGGAGACCGCGTTGCGCTGGGATTTTTTACGCTATGGTATGGGTGCCGATCGTTCAGAAAACAATGGCAAACTACTGAACGTAAACTTACCAAGACATCATCAACAGCAAAAAATGCTGGTGTTGACTGCAAAAGTCCTGTAAAGGATATGCAACTAACTTTAACAATACTTGCAAACCAGAATGAAAGTTCTGGGAAAAAAGACTAAAAACTAAGTTAATCATGGGTAAGTGGCGTGCAATGCAATAAAAATTAAGACAACCAACATATTTGTTTACATTATAAAGTTATCAAAGAAGGCGACGTTAGCAAAAAGATGGTTACATCAGACCTAGTGTGCACATATCCGAATCTCACAAACGAAAAAGGTTAGTGAGAAAAAGGTTGTGAAACTGATTTGGCTTTCAAGATATCATCAATGTTTGGTTTGGAATTGCTGCATCCAATCAAGAGAATTGCTTTCAAATGTTCATCAATCAATCTCGTTCGATGTGTTGACTTCACATACTTCATTTAAAAAAAATGTTTCCTCACAGACATAAGTTGTTCCAAACACTGATGACATCCATCCATCCATCCATCCATCCATCCATCCATCCATCCATCCATCCATCCATCATGTGCCATGCCAATAAGGGTGGGCGGTGATGTTTTGCCATCTCACTCGATCACCAGAGTCGTGGATCAGCTCCGTGTTTCTGTCTCGACCATGCCATACGGCCAAGCCATCCAGGTACTTGCTTCTAGGTCTTTCCCTTGGTCTGTTCCCTTCGATCTTACCAGTTGTTACCAAGTTCTCCAATTCATTTCTTCTCATAACATGCCCAAACAATTTTGACCGTCTACGTCTAATGTCTCTAATCAGTTTACGATCTTCATTTGTTTCTTGAAGGACTTGTTGATTGGTTTTTCTGTCTGTCCATGGTATCCTTTGCATTTTCCTCAGAAACCACATTTCTACAGCCTCCAGATGTTTTTCAGCTTGACTGCTCTTTGCCAAAGCTTCACATCCATATAAAAGTACAGGTTCTATGTAGCGCCTCAACACTCTTTTCTCGTTTCAATTGACACCTTTTTATTGGTCAGTATTTTTTTCATCTTGCTAAAGGACTACTTTTGCCATGGCGATTCTTGTTCTAATCTCTTCAAGGCATCTCCCACTGATGTTATTACTGTTTCGAGATAATTGTTCCCATTCACTTGTTGAAGAATATTCCCATTTACTTGTATATTACATTGTGGTATTTCTCTCTTCCTAGTGACGACCATAATCTGTGTCTTTTTACAATTAAATTCTAACCCTAGTTGTTCACTGTGTGTAACAACCGCAACTACTAAATGTTGCATGTCCAGTTCATTGTCTGCAATCAAGACTGTATCATCTGCATATCTAATGTTAATAATGCATCGTCCCCCAATGTTGATTCCTTCCATATCTTCTATATTTCTGAAAATACTTTCACTGTACAGGGAAAACAGAACTGGAGACATTACACATCCCTGTCTCACACCTCTCTTAATATGCTGATATTGGCCTACTTCATTATCAATTCTTATGGCAGCTTGTTGTTTCCAAAATATGTGTTTTACAAGTCTAAGGTCTCTTCCATCAATTTGTAGATCTTCAAGCATCTTTATTATGTCGATATGTCTCACTTTATCGAAAGCCTTTGTGTATTCAATAAAGCAAAGGTGTAGATCTTTGTTTACTTCTATAGAACGTCCAATTACTGTTCATAGTATGTACACAGCATTTACTGTACGTTTGCCTTCTACAAAGCCGCATTGTTCCTCTCCTATTTCATGTTGTATTTTCCTCCTAACTCTTTGCATGATAATTCTTAGCAAAATCTTCGTAATGTGACTCATTATACTAATTGTTCGATGTTGATCACATTCCAAGGCTCCTGATTTCTTTGGGATTGCAATAAATACAGAATTACATAATTCATGAGGTATATTTCCAGTATCATGTATTTTATTAAGCAGACTGGTAACTTTATCTATTCCATATTCTTCTAAAGCAATAATCATTTCTGTTGTGACGTTGTCTGAACCGGGGGTCTTGCCTGATTTCATATGGTTAAGAGCATTCTGAAACTCCATCTTCAAAATTGATGGTCCTTCATTATTATTTTGAACATTATACTGTTCGTCTCTGTTATCGTCATAAAGTTTTTTTCACGTAATCTGACCATACATGTAAGATCTGATCTTTTTCTATTATTACTCTTAGTCGTGTATTTCTTTATAGTGTCGTCCCTGGAGTGAGAGGTATCAACACCCACATTATTTTTAACCCCATATCATTATTCTGGAGAATCCACTAGATTTCGTCCACAACACTCCGTCAGTCTCAGGATACCTCTTTCTCTCTCCCTCTCTCACCCCTGGATCATGCCCCCTCTCACACTTCCCCAAAACAACATACTAAACAACTCTAGCTTCTAAAAATTAATAATACATTAATTTAATGAAGAAAAGTGTATGTATGTGAGAAGTGTATGTGTAGAATGTATGTCGTATACTCTAGTGTGTCTGCAGAATCAGACCGAACAGCTCAGGAGCAAAGTCTGATCATCCCGGTAAGGACTACACAACATCATCATAGTTCAGCACAAAATGACCTCACCAAAACGATGTGTCCCTCCTGCTAGATGTTGACTTCCTCCAGTAACCTTTTGATAACCCCGATATCTGGTCACCAATCACGGATATAGTCCGATACTTATCCTGAATCGATCATACACAATGTTACAAAATGTCCTTAAAGTTCTGAGATTTAACAATCCTTGCATCGTGAAAACACGGACCACTGTCCCTTGAAATAACATGGTTCATTTCTAAATGTCCTAGAGTTTTCACCATTACACCGTTATTGTTTACCGTCTAACAGGAATCTAATAATTTAGTAAAACCGCCAGGTTCATTGTTCCTGTTCCCTAGATAATCCCGATTGTTCTTTCTACATAGATAATCACTATTGTTCTTGTTCCATGTGATATGGAAAATAATCTCACTATTGTTCTTGTTACATAGATAATCACTATTGTTCTTGTTCCATGTGGTATGGTAAATAATCTCACTATTGTTCTTGTTACATAGATAATCACTATTGTTCTTGTTCCATGTGGTATGGAAAATAATCTCACTATTGTTCTTGTTACATAGATAATCACTATTGTTCTTGTTCCATATGGTATGGAAAATAATCTCACTATTGTTCTTGTTCCATGTGATATGGACAATAATCTCACTATTAACTTCCGTGATCCCTATCACTAAGAAATCATCTGCCGGATACTTATATGTTTCGGCTCAACAGAGCCATGTTCCTTCAGACCCTTTTTTATCATGGGCCCAGTGCATAAGTCGCTGAATAAATCTTCCTGCACTAATTTATCAATGATCTGAAAATAGTGATGTTTCAGCTTGTTTTCTTCATAACCTGAGGGAAACCTGTGAAAGAGAGAACACATCTGGTGAGAGCAACCCGCTACTGACCCCTATTAGATGAGTGTAGGCCGACGGCGTCACTCAGATATTTAACAGTGAACCAAACTCTGTCATGGGAAGAGGAGCTCGTCACATCGGTCTGAGTTAGGGTAAGACAAGGAAAGACCAAATGTAAAGTGCAGAACCCCTGTAGACACCCCACTGGAAGATCCCACCATTGGACATTCCCCTATCCCCCAACCATCCTCAATCTTTCTACATATCATCCCACTTCACTATTCCCAACCACCTGAGCTAATTGACCTCTCACATTAGTTAGTTTTAACAATGTCGCCGACACTCCTTGAATACCTAACCACAAAGCCACAACACAATGCTCAAGTCCTAAACTCTATCTATCACTAGACTGTTCTACATTATTTACATCTAAATGCGATCTAGTGATTACCTTATGAAAACTCAGCTCTATCCTGAATCGAATCTACACTTTGCCATGAAAGACACATGTTCATCAACGTTAATTGATACAGAACACAATAGATTCTGTTCTATTTTAGAACAGAGCTAGTCAAACACTTCTGCCTAGGCCAATTCCATTGTTCACACTAGCGGCAACAAGTTATGTTTTCACACAGTCTGGGATTGTCCGAGTGACGTCATTCGATGTCAACAACAGGTGGCCCCAGCGGCAGACAATCTGTTCCCAACTTAACAAGAATAGTTGTTCCCCCTTCTACAACTGATGCAACAGTCCTTTCCTCTCAAACGGCGACACATCAAACAATGCCGACAAATTTCCCGTTTCCTAGGGAGATCTCAAAGACTGGTAGTTTCGTTTGATCCGACGTGTTTCCCCACTAGTAACAAACAATTGCAGCTGTGAATACAGATTGTCTCTGTTAGTCTATCATCTTATCGTTAACTACAGTGGTCCCGTGACACTCTTCCATCTTTTACCTTTAGGCAGCCTGCTGATGTACGTGTTATTTTATTAGTAAGCTCCTTAATTCTTTTGTGCATTAGTTTTGTATTTTTACTGTTGTGTTGTTTTTCAATTTCTTTGCAATTTTTCTCAAGCCATGCTTCTTTTGCCTCCTTACATAAGATTCTGACAAATTTCTTCAGTTCTGGAAACTCAACATCAACAAGTTTTCCTTCTTTGTGCTTATCTTTCAACAAGTCATGTGCTTGCAAATCAATGTGTTCCAAGTGTAGGTCATCAAGGTTACAATCAAACGGATTATGGAAAAGATGAATGTCACATTCAATTCTGTCAAGATCTAAAAATCTTTCCACAAATGCTTCTTCAAGTCACGAATATTTTTTTTCTCTCGTGAAATGAAGGTTAACATCTTCATCGATTGTAGCTCAAAACTCTTTGAAATAGTGAAAATGAGAAAAGTTTTCTCCTTCATGTTGTGCTTCATACAATGACAGCTTTCTCCGAAATCATTTGATGATTCTGTAGAGACCACATATAAAGTTATCCTTTCCCTGAAGTATCAAATTCAGTTCATTCATGTCTGATATGATGTCGAACAAAAATGACAACTTTGACAGCCAGGTAGGATCTGAAATCTGTAGGTCAGCTTTATCTTTTCAGTGAGGAAACCATCGATTTCGTTTCGGAGCTTGTAAAAACGAAACAGGACTTTATCGCAGCTGAGCCACCTCGCTGATGTTTGATGAGGCAAGTCACAGAATTCAGAATCAATTTCTTCAAGAAAAGCCTGGAACTACGGTGACTGAGTGCATGTCCCAGAATGAAGTCCACAGCAGAAACGATTGGTTTCAGTACACAAGAAATATCTAAGTCTTTCAGACAGAGTGCTTGCTGGTGTATGATGCAGTGTATGAACAGAGCGCCCCGAATTTGCAAATCTTCCAACTGAGTCCTAATATGCCCCATCAGACCGATTTTCACTCCAGGCATGGTTTTTTCCTCCATTAACTGTAACACATCGAAGCTGATTCCACTGAAGGTTATAGTCTTGCAAAACTTTTGCACTTGCATGAACATGTCTTTTTCCAATTGTTGTTCCACGCATGCTGCTAACGAATGCCAACTCTTCCGTTATCTGACAGTCCAAATTGACACCATGAATGAACACGAGAAGTTGTGACGCACTCGAGAGATCAGTAGACTCATCCAGTGCCAGAGAATACCACAACAAGTACCTAGTTTTCTCGCGTATCTGTAGCACTATGTTCTCTCCAAATTCTTCTGTTCTTCGCACAACTCAACTTTCCGAAAGGCTGATAGTTCCAAACAAATCGGTTTTCTCAGGACACAAGTTATTTGCTGCTTTCACCATACACTCTTTGAGGAAGTTGCCATCAGTAAACGGTTCTCCTAGTTCTGCCATTTCATGCACTATTTTGTAACTTGCACGAGTGACAGATTCATTTTCAGCACACTTTCTCGTAAATATATTTCTTTGTGTTTCTAAACCACGTTTCATGGACTCATTTTTCTCAGAGCGTAACTTTACAGAAAACTTCGAATATGTTGATAGATGTATGCAATTGGTTTTCTGGTCACTTCTTTCCACAAAGAAGTACTTTACTCCCAATTCTTCAATGAAAACGGGACAGTCGGTGTCCACTTTTCTTGTCTTAGTAGCCATAATGAAGGATGAAGTACACGGGATCTGAAAATGAAAAAGACATTGAATTAGAAACATAATTAAAATTATAATGAAACACAAGAAAAGCCGAGGACTAGATGTCACTGGTAGCTCATAATAAGGTTTACAAAATATATAAATAGGGCTGGCCTAAATAAACAGACTAGAGCAGAGTTTTTTCAACCCGTGTTCCGCCTAAACAGACTGAAATCGCCTACATTCAACATCTCTGCCTGTCATGAGTTAAACGCTGATCCCTGCTTCCTCTACAATGATATTGACCTGACGTTTAACTGCTAGAGCTAAATGGTACAATCACATGTAGGACGGCCTCACTCTGCTGACTCCAACATAAATCCAACAACAAAGTCTTTTGAGTGAACTGAAATATAATTTATCGCAGGCAACTTCAACAGCAAACGTGAGCGAGTGAGCGCATCCAGTCTTGAGTCTTTCGCACTGCACTTTCGCTCTTGCTTCTCCATCGCTATTCATCTATCTAGACTGTGTGGATATTTGGGCACCAAGCGGGCCACCTGCCATGATAAGGAATGTACAACAACCGCCTACCTTCCACTGTCATATAGGGAATACGATATATGCCAGCGACCGTGGCATCAGGATAGCCAGGAGTACCTGTAGTCAATTGCCGGACACACCTAGAGCGACTTCATGTGGACACTGAGGATTGGCAACATCACAAAGGCCGGTATTCTGTGTGGTGTTGAAGCACGTCCTAGCTTGTCCTTGCTGGATCACAAACTCAAGCTTAAGCCGTTACGGTGTTAGGTGACGTCATCCTATGACGTCTCAATTGCGTTCAATGTTGGTGTCACAATGTTCACCATTTGTGACACCCGTTATCTTCTTCTTTGATGCGCTAACTCATCAATTGCCTGCCTCACTGTCATTTACTACATGACAGCTTTGCCCCCTCTACAATGAAAATGATCGTTAGACCATTTTCTCTGTTATCTTGACATGCAAGCAAATGATGTCCACGACGTAAATTACATCCTATTGTGATCGATAACGCATTCACCGTCCTTGGAACTTAGTTTGTCAATGTGAACCAATCTAGATCGTGGGATATTGAACACCGGACTAAAATACAAGTCCCGAACACCGCCACCTCTACATTCTATAAATGATCCCTGAGATGTTATCGCGTTAACATGCCCGACTACTTGTAACTAAACTAAGGCTCAAACACCGCCAGTTCATATTAAGATCTGTTATCGCGTATATATGTTGACACCTTAAAACTACTAACGGTCTCTATATCCCCGAGTGCCGTCAGTTAAATAAAAACACCATCCAGTGTTGCATACCCAACGATCACATGATCCGTAGTCGACAACTGATTGTCCTGGACGTGAATACCTATCTCCACACAACTCCAAGTCGACCTGGTACACCCATCATTTCTTTTCGTTGCATCATGTCGATAAGGAAAACTATTCTTAATATAACTGTGTTATATATCTATAATGTGTTGTTCATTTGTTATATGTATGTATATATCCTATAATGTGTATTGTTACTATATGTTTGTGTCTATTACTTTTCTTTCATTCCTTTCTCTTCATTCGTCCATCATGAAAATGATACATATATGATGATTAGTTAACACAAAACATATTATTGACATTAATAACTACAACACATTAATGTACTGATAATTAAAATAACCAATATCAGTCATCCTAATCGTTATAAACACCAAAAAAAAAAAAAAATAAATAAATAAATATATATATATATATAACCATAACATTAAAAAAAAATAAACATTTTTACTTAAAACAACCAATATTATTTAAAATATACCTACTTAATTAACTATCATATATCTACCTATCACCTGAAATCCACAAACTCTACACCGTCATTAAAACTGTTAATCAATACTGTCATCACTTCCGTGTGTCCTGAATCTGTTATTTATTTTCAAAGACTAAATTACTCAAATCAAATTAAAAGTATATCTATTAGGCAAACTACTAACAATACTACCATGCTGGCTTGTTAAAGAGTGAAGCCAACTTAATTGATCATGTCGCCTCCACAGTACGTGAAACTTTTCATCTGTCTTTGATACTACCACTCTGGCCTGTTCAAGAATGCAGCAATCTTAATTGATCATGCCAGGTTCGCATTACATCTCGTGACACTTTTTTACCTGTCTTTCTGCAATAATAATAATAACAAGTGACTAACTTATTTATATTTAAACAACTGTTTTCATACATGTGGTGTTTCAAAAGTAAGTTACAGTCATAATAAAGTAACATTATATTTAGACATTATAATATTCCCATTTAACTAAAAACCATTTAACCAAAATTAAAATTATATTTTCTTCATACAATATGTTTATAATCTACTTAATAAATCTGCTAAATTATTTATTTAGTATTAACCGATATGATTTAGGAAACTATGAAAATTTAGCCATGCCCGCTATTAATACATCTATTTGGGCATAGGTTCAGGATAAAGATACTCATTTATACACATCTAAAAAAAAAAAATTTTTTATGCTTATGAATATGGACAATACAATGACCACAGTAGACGACATAACATCTTATAAAAATAATCATGATGACAATACGACCACAACATCATTACATGTTTTACGCAAGGTTAGTAAAATTCATTCAGCAGAAAATATAAACGAAATTCATTGAAATCCTGCTTCACCGTATCAATACTGTAGTCGTGTGTCATTAACCCATACACACGTCAACAATAGAGTTCCACTGTTGCATGATCTCCATGCTGTTAATTTTCTACTGGACAAATCCCGACCAATTCTAGTGTGAAACCTTCTGAACAGTACACATGTGTATGTATCAACAGTAGGCCCTACACATGTTTATGTATCAAAATTATTTTGGCTCAGGCCATTCCTTCTGATGTTATCCATCCTGCATCCATACCAATCTTGATGAAGTGCTGACAAGAAGATATTTTCTACGTCTAACCCACATCAACTAATAATTATAGACAAGAACTGTAAACGGGAATTTAGTACTTGTGATTTTAACTGTGTGCGAAAATCAGGACCACTTCTTTTGTAATACCCCAATGTGTCTGTACTGTACTATGTGTTTATCTAATTACCAATAACATTCACATTCATCCCAATTTATTTTTCTTTATATTCTTCCTTTTATACATTTTCTTTCTTTCTTTCTTTCTTTGTTTCAAACCTATAGAATCTCTCTTCTGCACATACGCCAATATATGTATATTGTAACTCTGTTGCCTGGAATACTGGTATAGTTTTTACTCTTGTGTACCATGCGTACTGTATATGCTGCACTGACGTATGTTTGGTAAGTCTGTACCAAAGGTCAAGGTAGGCAAGTGTAGTCAGCCTACTGTAATGCTTTTTTCCTTTACCTATAAAGTTCATAAAATATCTTTTTGTTTGTATGCAACAGTTTAAACCGTTTGTTTTGACTTGCACGTACATGTTTGTACTGGTATAGATAAGATATCCTTTTGTTCGTGTGAACCTGTTAATAACGACGCCTATATCCTGTGATATAATCAGTTTAACCATGGTAATGATGTGAGCAACGACCATGGCAATTAGATCCCATTTTGATTGTTTAATGGGCCTTGCGTGTTGAGCATGTACCTTTTTCGTGCAACAACTAGTGTATGTAACTTTTGGTTTCCTTTTGGGATGTTTGAGAAAGATATCATCTAAAGACATATAATCCCGTTTGACATGTTTTATACACTTCTTTTCTGTTGTGCTATTAGTCTTTTGTGTTACATCATGTTCATCAGAAGTTGATATAATCTGCTTAACTTGTGTATTTTCTTCTTCTGTATGCGTCGTTTGAACTTGGGTTTTTGTGAGTGTCTTGTCAAGATTGTGTTCAATGGCTACTTTCCGAACGAAATCCCTGGCATTCGGGATATTACCAATTATTAACCCAACACCCGGGTTTGGTAATACCGCTGCACATATTCTACCTTCGTAATACGGGCATTCAATCATAACCCACGCGGTCTTGTATATTTCTACAGTACCCCCGAATGTTCTACAACCAATACTATTCCCTGTGTAATCCCTTTCGTTGATCAGTTTGTGATCAACTCCTGCAATAACTGAACTAGTGTCCCTAATACACGTCGTTGATACTCCATTGACAAATGCCTGTTCAGTAATGAGAGTGTCTTCTATGTCTTCGTCATTCTCGATTATGAACACTGTGTTAGTTTCATATATTTGTAGAAAGTTTTGTAGCATCGACATGTTGCTATGTTTCACCACTATTCCATAATACTTGCAAGTAGGAACTGAAGAAAGAAGTTCAGTACCAAAAGTATACAGGCATATAACTATTAAACACAACTATAATAATTGTAGATCAGAAATGTAGATAGAAATTTCGCACGAAAATCTTGTAACTCACAAAATAAAAGTTAACGCCGACGAAGTCAAAGAACGCAGCAAAAATTAGTTTGCTTACACGCCAGAAATTGTCTACTAGAAAATAAATAACACAAAGTTTGCAGAACTATTTATAGAAAATAAGATATGCACTACATATAGACAAACTAAACAGAGTTAACAATTTTTAAATCAATAAATAGATAAATAGAATTCCGCACACCAAACTATTATGACTTATATAGACCCTGGAAATACCAACCACCAAAGAATTTAGCAAAGCAGAAAGATATTAGCTTAAAAATAATAAAGCCTATACATAATAAATTAAATAATGAAACCACAATTTAAAAAAATTAGCAAAGACTAGTTATAATAATTCCAAAGCAATAAATAAAAAGATAATATTGTTATAATAATTAAGAAAAGTAATTCAGCAAAGAAAATATAAGCAGAGTCAACGTTCTTTAACCACGTCAAACTAAGAATAGAAAACATTCATCTGATAACATCTAAAATAGTGCGCACACACAATTAAGAAAGTCTAGCGCAATATCGCACCAAATTATGTACCGCGCTTATGACGTAATGGAAGACATGAGTGAATTAGAAACGAATAAAATGTGTGTAATATTACAATATTAATGACTGCCACTTAACTAAATGAAAGACCACAAACGTTTACTTAGCTCATAAACCACGGTGATTCCTCCACTCAACGTATTAGACTGCAATGTCAGACAATCCAGCTCGTATCCAAAATGAATTGTAGACCATCAAAATCCTCCTCAAACTCGACCAATGTCAGTCGATATGATAACCAATTCTGTTCGTACTCGAATCCTATGAATTTGACACCTTTAGGCACGTTGCCTGTCATCAATCCCTGAAGTGGATCGTAATTGATGTTGGTGTCATTTGTATGAAACTATATGTATCCTGATTCGATCGCACTGACTGTTATTTCCAAGAAATAAATGATGATGACTGATAAACTGAAGACACAATACGAACAACGAGGATGTGTCAACTGGTCTCCTCACATTCGACAAATGTCAGAGACGATTCTCCGCCTTCATATTTCTGACATCTTGAGGATTCCAGCGTTGACCAATAAACATTCGTATATAACTGTCGTTGTCCAATATTCCTCTGTAACGATCTGTCGTTGTCCAATAATCCTTCTTATCGATCTGTCGTTGACCAATATTCCTCTGTACCAATCTGTCGTTGTCCAATAACAGGCTCTGAGAATCTTCCGAAGAAATCAGCACTCACTCATTGCCAATAGTCCCAAGTAGAGCTAGGTCTGTATCAAAACAAAACGGCAGCTTCCAAACCAGACGAGGCAATCTGAAATCACACTCCTGTGATCTGGATAACACGATGAGAACCGAGAGTTCTCTGGGTGGGCAACGATTGGAGCGATACTGTAACCATATATATGCAACGATAAAATTACACTCCTAACACTGAGTGTGCCATTTCCAGATGATCGAAACTGGTATCGATGCTCTCTCAAACATGAAAAACTACTTCCCAATGCCCATGATTGGTGTTAACCTCTAACGGTTAACGATTGACAAAATGACGATACAAATGAACGACTGAGGATGCGCCATATGGTCACCAGCAACCTAGACCGGCATGATCCTCACAAACACAGATGTGTTGCGTGTTAGTGCATGCATGACTGTGTGTTCTGTATTCATTCTTTATGCTGAGAATATGACCGTTATAATGTCATTCAATCCTGTCTCCATAATCTGATATTCCCTCGGCTTTCAATTATTAATCTGTTTGCAGCCAATGTCTCAAAAACATTACTGCCTCAAACAAAGATGAAATCAACTGACTGTGTCTCTGTATCGTATCCGTACAATATTGACCTTGTGACTGTAACCGTTATCCTTGACTCACTGACGACCTTACTGTGCACGATCGTTTGGTCCAAATCTCTGCAGACGATGCCCCCATGTCATGAGTTAGACGCTGATCCCTGCTTCCTCTACAATGATATTGACCTGACGTTTAACTGCTAGAGCTAAATGGTACAATCACATGTAGGACGGCCTCACTCTGCTGACTCCAACATAAATCCAACAACAAAGTCTTTTGAGTGAACTGAAATATAATTTATCGCAGGCAACTTCAACAGCAAACGTGAGCGAGTGAGCGCATCCAGTCTTGAGTCTTTCGCACTGCACTTTCGCTCTTGCTTCTCCATCGCTATTCATCTATCTAGACTGTGTGGATATTTGGGCACCAAGCGGGCCACCTGCCATGATAAGGAATGTACAACAAACGCCTACCTTCCACTGTCATATAGGGAATACGATATATGCCAGCGACCGTGGCCTCAGGCTAGCCAGGAGTACCTGTAGTCAATTGCCGGACACACCTAGAGCGACTTCATGTGGACACTGAGGATTGGCAACATCACAAAGGCCGGTATTCTGTGTGGTGTTGAAGCACGTCCTAGCTTGTCCTTGCTGGATCACAAACTCAAGCTTAAGCCGTTACGGTGTTAGGTGACGTCATCCTATGACGTCTCAATTGCGTTCAATGTTGGTGTCACAATGTTCACCATTTGTGACACCCGTTATCTTCTTCTTTGATGCGCTAACTCATCAATTGCCTGCCTCACTGTCATTTACTACATGACACTGCCCATCTGATTTATTACATAAAGTAGGACAAACACTTGGATCATCGCACAGAGTTCCTTGAGCAACGTAAACATTTGCGTAAGGATCTGTAATTCACTTAACTATCACAGCCAAACCAATAAATCCTTGTTACATATCTATAAAATGGATGACTGGCAAAAAGAAGTAATTATTTCTGGAGCATAGGACCTGTGTTGACAGCTGGGCGCATCTGGGGAAGGGAAGATGCGCGTGTGTGTGTGGCCATGAAAACCATGGTAACGTCAGAGCGTAGGCGGCGCTACCACGAGCCGAGGAAGGACTTGGGATGGCGCGAAATAAGCAAACATTACAATAAACAAGAACATCTAGATACAATAATTTATAATTGAAAATAGTAAATTTAAGACATATAGCAGCCAGGAGGTCCCCGCACGTGTAAAGATCTCATATGAGTCTAAACAGAATATTTACATTTAAATTGTATCACAACGTCTCGTGCTCCATACGTTTTATCAAGCAAGTTCGAGTCCGTCGGCTGACCGGATAAAATGACATCGCGGCCGGATCTAGCCCGTGGGCCGTAGCTTGGAGACCTCTGGTCTAGACAGATGACACAGACGAACCGCTGTTACATGTCCCCCGGGTCGTTTTGAACTACTAGTACAGGCAATTGATTAGTTAGTTAGTTAGTTAGTTAGTCGACAGATCATCCTCATTGCACATCGAACCATTCAGTCCATAATTGCTCCGATCCCCTCCTCTGCAAATCCTGCAGCGTGTAGCGGCTAACGACACCAGTTCTGTGTTGGTTTATTAATCTTCTTTAGCTTCCTGCGTAGTGTTCTTGTTTTGCCATCCCTCTTTTAATTTGCTGTTCTCGCAGTCTGGCCATGGTTGTAGATTCACAGTCATCACTTGGTTCACGCAAAAGTCTTACTACTCGTAGAGCATTCAGAATGTCAACCTGGTCCATGGCGCGTTCGCCCTCCACCGTAGCCTCACCTGCGAGCTTGTCAGCCCGCTCATTTCCTTGTACTCCCGCATGCACGAAGATGAAACTAATCTTTGCCAGCCGAGACCGATCTAGAGGCAGCAACCATTCTCTTCGGATCGACCCCTCCTCTATCCTCTTGATCATGTTCATTGAGTCGCTAAGGAAACATGCCCTGATAATTGATTAACTTTACCTGAGTGTATCGTCCACAGCATATGTCCAGATGTTGGGTCACTTTCTACGGGTTAGTTATGAAGTGACCGCTACTCGCGGGTATGTATTTAGAGCTCAGTAGAGTTCCAGATGCGTGACCGAAAAGTTAGACCGCTCTTAAATTTCCTATGCGATGATGAGGGGTTCATCCACCTACCTACGTAACGTGTTTTGTCCACCTGGGTCCATACGAGTTATATAGCAGTGTAATATCAGTGTAACCACATGGACCGGATGTAGTCGGGTTCGCTGCCCACAGTCCACTGGCTGTAGAAAGGGTCCCTTAGTGACGACCAGGATAAGAACTTGTTACCTCCATATAATGGAGGCTCCTCTATGCAGGGACAAGTGTACTTCGACGCTTGACACCGGGCACCTCTCATAGCTATGCCACTCCACCCCACAGCCCCTTCCCTTACCAGGGAAACACCGACCTCCACTCCACAGCCACTCCACTGACATACTCCTGTCGTCGCTGAAGTGACCGGGTTCGTGTTCTGTGCGAAGACTTCCACTTGTAGTTAGCTCCTCTGCAAAGAGAGACCGGGCTAGTGGGGATAAAACCTTGAGCAACGAAGCCGATCCTTTTGTCTTCTTTTCAATTCTTAACCCTGGAAGGATGTTAAGTTAGCATTATGTCCATTTGCTGAACGTCCCAATCAACCCCAATATTTGGTTTTAGCGGTTTATGATTTTCGAAGGCAATTTTACGTTCAGTAGTTTGCCATTGCTTTCTGAACGACCGACATTCATATCATTGTGAAAATTAAGGCAAAGAGGTCTGCTTTCAAAATATCTGCGGCTGAATTCGAAATGATAAATCGGGATGTTGAAACTCTGTTCACTAATAATATTCACACACACCCTGAAACACTGAGTTGACAGTATTTAGGACTTATATTTCAAAGCATCCATTACAGGCTTTTGTTTTCTTAGGAAAGACAACCTGCCCTTAGATAGATATAGCCCTTTACCTTGAACTGAATCTGTCTAGAGGAGGCGCACCTGTCACACATGCTTGAAGAAGTCGGACACGGTGACCTGCACAACTAGGTGTGGCGCATTTCCGGAGAAAGTGCAGCCTGGATGAGGGATATTGTCTACTCAACGTGTTGTTTTATTGTACCCCAGGTAGATAGTTCATCATCATCATGTGCCAATTCAGTAAGCATGGGCGGTCATGTTTCGCCATCTCACTCGATCACCAGAGTCGCGGATCAGCTCATTTGTCTTGTCTCGACCATACAATGTGGCCACGCCATACAGATACTTACTTCTCTGTCCCCCCTTGTTATCTTCCCCTCAATCTTGCCAGTTGTCACCAAGTTCTCTAATTTATTTCTTCTTATAACATGACCAAAACATTGTGACTGTCTACGTCTAAATTCTCAAATCAATTTATGTTTTTCTTTTGTTTCTTGTTGTACTTGGTCGTTGGATTTTCTGGCTGTCCATGGTATTCTTTGAATTTTCCTCAGAAACCACATGTCCACAGCCATCAGATGTTTTTAGCGTGTCAGCTCATTGTCCGCGCATCATATCCATACACAAGCACAGTTTCTAAGTAGCACCCCAACACTATTTTTCTCGTAGCTAATGACATATGTTTTCTACCACTAAGTCCACCACCCCATATGGACAACAATCACCTTCGGATTAATAAGACTGTGAGAGTAAAAACATGGTCAGCTGCTTTGGTGGCTGTCTAGTCACATTCTAAACCGGTGATGGACCCTACTATAACTTTTAGTTGAGGCTGAAAGGGGTGGGGGTAATGGTGACAACGAACTAACATCTTTTTATTGGTCAGTATGGTTTTCATCTTGTTAAAAGATAACTATTCCCATAGTAGATATAGCCGTTGGCTTATGAAGTTGTAGGACTTCACGTATCTTAGGCAACGAATTTTGAGATTTTTTTTTTTTAAATGTTCAGAAGCCCTGAAATAGGTGCATTCGCTGTGTACCTTATACAATAGATATAAGATAGATGTGTTCTGTGGGGTAGTACTGTTACGTATGTTATGTCCTGTTACTTTAGTTATTTCATATTTCTTCTTATTCGAAATGTCTTAATTTCATTATAACTTTACCACACCTCGGACACACGAACGGTTAGATGTTGTCTGTTATACGGAGGACGTCTGAATTTGTTCTCATCTCACGCAATAAGATTATCCACTCTGTGATACCTTTTATGGTGTTGTCGTGTCATATTACGCAAACAAAGACTTGACTGTCATGTGTATATGTTGTTTCTGTTTCTTGTACCCCTGCTCTTTGAAATAGTTTAAGTGTAGTTATGAAACCTTTCAGGAAGTGCGGATGACAAGCATGCGGTCCTTCTGAGAAGACAAAGTGAAGAATGTGTCTAAATTATATGTAACTTTACTTGTTGTCGGCTCAGTGGCGAACAGGTGAAGGGCGCAGTTCGTAATATCGCACACGACGTTAGAAACACAATTGCGGGCAATTTGGCAGCAGACCACCTTGCCTTGATTTTTATTAAATGGTATGAGTTCCGGTCGTATAGAATGCAATGGCAAACTACCGAGCGTAACTTTGCCAAAACACAGCCCACAAATGCTGGGGTTGTGTGTGACGTCATGTAAAAGTTATACAACTATATGTTTGCTTTTGTCACACACTCAAGTTACTTTGACAATGTTTTCTCAGGTTCCGACAGAAAAAGAATGCAGTTTATGTAACATATGCAGCTATGAAACCACGGTGACTCTGACGGATGGATCACCACTACATAACATATGCAGTTATGAAATCACGGTGACCCTGACGGATGGATCACCATTACATAACATATGCAGTTATGAAACCACGATGACTCTGACGGATGGACTATCTTCATGTAACAAGTTTCATGCGTGAAATCGCACTCATCACGCTGAAACGAATCTCTTCAAGACGCGTAAAAAACTGATTTGACGCTAGAGTTACAATTCTAAGTTCATCATCAACAACAAGTACCATGCCGACTGGCGTAGACGCTCATGACGCACCAAAGATCTCGGTCTTTCGTTTTCTGGATCAACTCTGCTGATGATATTCCTCCATGTCACCGCCACAATCCATCCAGCATCATTTCTCTTGGTCTGCCTCTGCCTCTCTTCTACTCGATATTTCCAGTTGTCACGATGTTCTCCAATGCCTCTCTTCTCATCAAATGACCCAAAAAAAAAAAAAAAAACGCTGTTTCCCTCTTTCTTATTGTTGTATAAAATATACCGTTTGAATCGGGCTCCAAAGGTTGTAGGTTCGATTCCGGGCCGCGTCCTTCGGTTCACGAGTGAAATTTTTCAAAGACTCCTGTGGGTCGTCGCTAGAGCTACGGAGTTCATGCCTTGTGCCATGCTTTTCGTGCTGGGAAAGAGACCGAACCCCATGGAATAAAAACCCGGTGCAATGAAATCGACCCTGTCGACTTTTAAGCGACTTTTTGTATATAGTGTTCTAGTTTCATTAGCCTCTTTCAGGCAATCGTTGTTAGTTACTTTGGCAGTCCGAGGAATTTGCAACATTCGTCTCAGAAACCCCATCTCTGTTTCTTCCAGTCTCTTTCTAATTTGTTTAATTACATTCCAAGATTCACAGCCATACGTTCTAGATTTCGTTTTATTAAATTTTCACAAGTCTCAAATTATCACCGAGACTCCCCGTGCATTATTTAGTCTTGTGTTGCTAAGCACAGGCATTGCTTTCTGAATATTCTATCAAATGTGATGCAATCGTCTGTCTACAAGGATGGGGCTGTTCTCCGACATGCATGGACCTTATGGTCTTTCACCGCCTAGGTTGGAAGCATAGCTGTGTTAAGTGTTAGGGATGTTTTTATATCGCCGAAATTTTGTCATTGTGAAATGTTTCAATTAAAATATCAATACGATATTTCCCCCTTAGCAGCCTGATTTAATTTTATAAATAATACATCATGCCTGCCGCCATATTAACAACGTTTAGATCATAACCGTGACACACGCCCCTACTTTCCATTTTCCGCCATCCATATTTAACAGAAAACACTAAATATGATTTGCGTACATTTAGTAATATCAAGGAAATACAAAACAAATTCAACATAGAAGTACAGAACAGATTTGATATATTGTCTGATCTAGAGATCCTATTCCAGGATGTGGATGATCAATGGGAAATGTTGAAGAATTCAATCAGTTTGGCTGCAGAAACTATTCCAAAATTAAAGAAGGTGGGTCGTAAGAAATGGATGACTGAAGAAATTTTACACCTAATGGAAACAAAAAGACTCAACAAAAATAATTCTGCCACATATGAAGAAATTCGCAGACAAGTCAGAATATTTTGTAAGGAGGCAAAAGAAGCATGGCTTGAGGAAAAGTGCTTAGAAATTGAAAAACAATACAACAGTCAAAATACCAAATTAGTGCACTATAACAGAGTAGTTCTGTTCAAGGGGTTTAGCTGGCATGGCGTGCAAAGAGAAAACGGATCTATTAGGTGATGCACGCGTGAGCACCCAGTAGTTAAGTACCTAGGGACGCTCACGTGTTGACGTAGAAGCAGGATAGAGATTAGTTACCACCTAGTTCTCGGCCCAGCAGGATGTGAGTATACACTTGTATAATGTTGATACGTTTTTGATATGAACAACATGCCTCCAACAATAAACTCAGACTATTTCTACTGAGTGTGTTCCTTCAGTTGCATTCGTGTCCTGTTACCCTGTTACAGGACACGAAATGGTGCCGTGACCAGGATTTCTGCTCGGGTTGCCGCGGCCAAACGAAGTGTTCTCCAAACTATACATCAAATTATTCAGATTTTATTGATGCACATCTGGGAACTTGTACGGAACAGACTTTGTTGTCAACTGCACGCGCAAGGCTGAAGAGATGGCGTAAAATTTAAATTTCAAGTCGCTTTTTATCAACCGCTCAAGTTTAACTTCAAGTCAAATCGCTTTTTACCAAATGCTCAAAGCTGAAGAAATGTCAACTCGCTTTTTATCAAGTGCTCAAGGCTGAATAAATGTCAACTCGCTTTTTATCAACTGCTCAAGGCTGAAGAAATGTCAAATCACTTTTTACCAAATGCTCAAGGCTGAAGAAATGTCAACTCGCTTTTTATCAACTGCTCAAGGCTGAAGAAATGTCAAATCACTTTTTACCAAGTGCTCAAGGCTGAATAAATTTTTAATCACTGTATACCAACCGCTCAAGGCTGAAGAAATTCAAAATCGCCTTTTACTAGCCTTATACTAACTGCCCAAGAGTAAGGACAGTTCCAATACGTTTTTTCTACTGCCCAGCCAGGGGTGAAGCCAGAAGCCAGAAGCCAGAGGTCATAAGCCAGAAGCCAGGAGTCAGAGGTCATAAGCCAGAACTCAAAAGTCAACATGTTTTCCGAAGTCGACATGCTATCGTTGGGAAGTTTACGGGGCCTACGAGTTTGAAGAACGTTGTCGTTGGTTGGAAATTACAGACTTACTACGCCGCCGTTGGAGACAGGCTGAATAATGTAAATTTAATGGTAAAATCTTGTTTTTATTATAAATGTGATTACATTATTATAATTAAGTACTATAATTGATTGAAGTTAATTAATATAGTTAACAAAGATAGTAAAATGGCACAGGATGAAGTTTCCTTGACACAAGTTCTAGGTGGGGTAGGTAGGGCCATATCTAAGTTGGACACAGCCTTGAAACAACAGAGCATAGGTATTGATATGGAGAAATTCAGTGGTCAGGCAAGGTATTTCAAAAATGGATTGTAGCTATTGAGAAACATGCATTTTTGGTAGGAGCCACAGATGAAGAGAAGAAAAAATTTGCTTACCAGACAAGTGTAACGCCAGTGTCGGACCATATTAGGAGAAAATTAGAAGCCGGAATAGATGAGACTTGGGAACATTTTAAAGATGATTTAGCACATAAATACGCAGAGATCACAGATCCCCAACACGCATTTTCAGTATTGAGACAGTCTAGACAAGAAAATGGAGAAAGTGTTCAGCTGTATAGTGATAGGCTAATTAATCTAGCTGAAGAGGCGTTTCTAGGGCAGAATGTACAAGGGGAAGAGGTAGAAAGGATGCTGGTTGGAATATTCGTGGATGGAATAAAGTCGGATGGACTGAAATTCAAGCTAATGAGGGAAAATCCAGCTAGGTTGTCACAGGCAGTGGATATCGCCATACAAGAAGAAAGTTTGAGAAGGAGATTTAGGTTAAGGGTAGGAAGAGAAGTAGGAAGCAATAGAGAAGACAGAATAGAGGAACCTATGGAAATAGGACAAGCAAGGTATGGATGGAGAAGACGGGGAGAAATACAGACACTGCAGGGAAATAATGAAAGTACTCACGATAGAGGAAGACAAATGAGAAACCCTATAAGAGAGACAGTAGGTAGTACAAATATGGTTATAGATTTTGTAGCAACCGACGTGCTCAGGTTAGTGCACAGAATAGAAGTGTTAATAATAGACCAAGTAGAAATTTTGAAGACAGGCAGAGGAATTTTTGCAAGATCAGGAGGTCAGGGAAACTGGCGTCCCACTTACTGAATAGGACCCGCAGTAGGGGGGGGGGGGGAACAAAAAGGTCCCAAGAATTAGTGAATACGTCAATTACCCAAATGACAAGTATATGAGAAATAGAGAATATAGAAAATGGCCTCAACTTGGAGAGATAAAACAGTTCTCAGTGAATATGACTGATCCCAGTTCATGCATAATAGAAATAGGAAAATTTAGAATTAGAACATTGATTGATTCGGGAGCTCAAGTCAGCGTGATCAAGGAAAAATTCTTATATCGCATATTAAAGAATTTCAGAATATTCAGGAATCAGGACACCCTTCACTCTGTAACCGGACAAAATTTAAAGGTGGTCGGTCAAACGATGATAAATTTCAAATTAGGAGGGATAAATGTGAGACACCTTTTCCATGTAGTCAAAGATTTAAGTAGGAACATGATCCTAGGTAGGGATTTCTTACTGAAAAATGGTGTAAGACTTTATTTTGACTTACATAAGTTGAGATTTCAAGATGTTTATGTAGATTTAGAGGAGGATATGCACGTATCGGCACTGGTCAGAGTAAAAACACCCATGACCTTAAAACCACAGACGGTCAATCTGATACAGGCAAAAATGAAAAAAAAAATCCTTATTTTTCGATAGGACAAACAGTGACAATAACAGAGTTAGAAAAAGAGGTAATAGACGAACCTGGTTTGGAAGTCCCAGATGGAATAATAACATTGGACAAACACTTTAGCTTTCCAGTGATGATTATTAACAACACACGGAAGGAGATTAAATTGTATAGAGGGTGTGTGATCGCCAAAGTAGCACATGATCCTAACAACATATTAACAACAGGAGGAGAAGAAATGTCGAGAAAAAACTATCCAGAAACCCCTATGAAAAGAATCAATATCAGAAATAGACGTAGAAGAAGTTGGAATGTACAGAATGATGAATTGATCCATGCATTCAGAGAACATCCATCTCAAGTACATTCGGTAGACAAAACAACGTCACTCTTGAAGAGAGAACAAGAACTATTATCACAGTTAAAAGCTTCACCAGATAATAAGGAAATATTAGAAAAACTAGTAAAAGAGAACCAAGATGTTTTTGCGATTAACGATTTAGAACTGGGGAAGACTAAAACAGTTACTATGGAAATAGACACTGGAAATCACCCACCAATTAGTCTGAAACCGTATAGAACTCCTTTAAGGAATAGAGAAATTGTAGAAAAAGCTATAGAAGATATGCTAAAAGCAGGAATAATAACAAGATCAAAGTCAGAGTGGTCGACGCCGATTGTAATTGTCATCAAAAAGGACGGTTCTCACAGATTCTGCTGTGACTACAGGGCCCTAAACAAAGTTACTAAAAATGTAGCTTACCCATTGCCGGTGATTGACGATATATCGGGCTTACTTAATGGTTCAACCTTCTTTACTACGTTAGACGCAAGGTCAGGATTTTGGTGTATCCCTATGTCACCTGATGCTCAGAAGAAAAGTGCTTTCTGTACTCACGAAGGGTCTTACGAATTTTTACGAATGCCATTTGGCGTACGGACAGCTCCTTTTCATTATATATTATTAATAAACCAAGTATTAGAAGGCGTGCAAAAGTTCACATTGGCGTACGTAGATGACATTTTGATCTATACATCAGGAGACGTACAACACCACCTGAAACATGTAAAATTAGTCTTTGATAGGCTAAGACTTCACGATGTTAAACTGAAACTGAGTAAATGTGAGTTTCTAAAAACAGAAACTAAGTACTTGGGGTACATCATCGATCAATCAATCAATCAATCATGTGCCATGCCGGAAAGCGTGGGCGGTCATGACTCGCCATTTCATTCGATCACCAGATCGATAGAGATGGAATTAAACCAGGTCAGGATAAAGTGAAAGTCATTAGAGATTTACCATCTCCGACCAACGTGAGGGAAGTTAGAGCTTTTTTCGGTATGTACTATCGTCGGTTCATTCCAAATTTCGCACAAATAGCAGAACCCATCACTAACCTGACTTGCAAATACGCAAGATTTAAATGGAATGAAGATTGTCAGAAAGCATTTGATTTTTTGAAAAAATAGTTTAACAGTAGTTCCATTATTGGCACATCCAGATCTAGACAAACAATTGATTTTATATACAGATGCTTCAGATAATGCCATAGGAGCATGTTTAACGCAACCATATGAAGGAGAAAACTCAGGAATACCAGGAGTTAGGAACGAAAGACCAATCTACTTTCTGTCATACAAACTTAGTAAGTCTAAAAAAAAAGTGGTCGACAGTCGAAAAAGAGGCATACGCTATCCACTATGCGCTACAGAAATTAAATTATTACTTACATAACGCCAATTTCATTATTAAAACTGATCACATGCCATTAAAATCTTTACTAGAGGCTCCAGTACAGAATAGGAAAATACAAACATGGGCGCTGAATTTGCAAGGTTATAACGCAAAAGTAGAATACATATCTGGTAGGGAAAACACCTGTGCCGATTTATTATCCAGAATCCCGTATCCAGAGATATCTGAGAATACTGAAGATGAGGGAGAACCAGAGATAGATGACCGAAACTGGCAAGTAAACATACTAGATTCTGCCAAATTAAATAGAGAAAATTTTGGAAGTTCACAGACAGAAAAAGATTCTGAACCATTAGCGGAAGAACCACAGTTACTACATTTTAATATGAAAAATGAAGAAGAAATGGACCCAAGAGTAATAGAAATTAAGCAAAAGTTGAAAGAAACAGGTGAAAACACTTTCAAAAAGAATTGTATAGAATTGCAGCAAGATGGGCAGTTATATTATATGAATGAAAAAGGTGAAGAGGCTGAATTGAGGAAATACATTCCGAAACAATTAGAAGTCAAGATTTTGAAGGCATATCATGATGAAAATGGTCATCTTGGCCGTGACAAATTGTGCAAAGCCCTTAAGAATAAGTATTATTGGCCAAATATGTTTAAGAGTGTTTATAAGTACGTTGACGCCTGTGAAAAATGCAAATTAAGAAACATGAAAGTAATCAAATGTCCACTACAGGAGACTGATATTCCCCAATTTCCCATGCAAAAGATAAGTTTAGATATCTCAGGTCCGCATCCTAGGACGCTCTCGGGAATATATATCTACTACATATAGTGGATTGCTATAGTTTATGGCCAGAAGTTTATCCTGTCCCGGATAAGAGTGCTGATTCCATTATTAACATCTTTCTACAAGAGTATATACCACGATTTAGTTGCCCACAGACAATCCTCACAGATAATGGAAAAGAATTTGTGAACAGGAAGTTTGAGAAACTATTACAAGATCTGAATATTGTCCACATAAAAACTTCTTATTATAGACCTTCCTCTAATGCGAAAAATGAGAGACAACATAGAACATTATACAATATACTAGCAAAAAATGTAGAAGAACATGATAAGGATTGGGATCTGTACTTAGCACCTGCATTGGGAGCGATACGAACACATCAAAATGAGGGTACAGGTTTTTCACCATTCTATTTAGTATATGGAAGAGAACCCATACTGCCAATTGACAATTTACTCAAACCACGACGAAAATATATGGGAGAAGAATTTCAGGAAATGATTTTACAAGAAATGCACAAAGCACACGTAACATTGAGAAGCAACGTAATTAAAGCTAGAGAAAGACAGAAAAAGTATGCAGATAAAAACACACAACTGCAAGAATTTAAAATAGGTGATAGGGTATACTATAAAAAACATAGAAGAAATTCAAAATTTGATAGTTATTGGGTTCCAGGGTATTATATTTTAGAAAAATTAGGCCCAGTTTCATATATGATTAAGAACCAAATCACGGGGCACCTGGCACGTTCACATGTGGAACACCTGAGACGAAACGAAGAAGACAAGAAAAGTGATAATAACTATTCAGAAGGGTTTTATTAAGACGGACAACTCGTCAGACGAGTTAAATATGTGATACCTCCGGAAACTGGAAAGGTCCTTGTACCAGAACAAACAATAACACCACCTTTATACGAGGCGATGGATGAACAATCGGAGACAATACCAAAAACTTTTATGAGTAAAGAAAATGAGAGGTATAGTGGCTATAGACCTGATAGCGTTGAGTCTATGGAGGAAGTAAACGCCCCGTATAAGAATACAAGACAAGCAGTGAAAAGAAGAATAGATAGACAAAAAGAAAGAGAAGTTAAGAGACAAAAAAGAATTAGAGAAGGTTCATCAAGTGACGAAGACATTCCACTGTTAGAAAGGTCATTAAGGAACCAAGACAAACAAATTAGATTAGATATACAACGGAAAAAATTAGAGGCCAGTAATGTAAATACAGAAGAACAAGAAATGGATGAAAAGTCAGAGACTGATGGAAATGATAGTATGAGTGAAGACATTATAAGTTCTCATCATGAAAATGAAGACTTTGATATAGGGATGGCACTTATAGAGAAAAATCTAGCTTTGTTGAAAAAATGGAAATATGGCAAATAGATTGATAGAATATTCTGCAGATAGCAGGAGAGAAATTTTTTAATTTAAGGATGGTTTAAAATGTGAGACCTGTGCACTGAGGATAGAAGACATATCATTTTATACCACTGTGTTTAATGAAATACAGTAGTTGTAAGTTACAGAGGAATGTGGTAATTAGAACAGGTTAGTAGATAGCCTGGTTAAGGGTTGTTGTGTTTTTCTTTAGCGAGTAGACAATTGGTTATGAGTCCAAAAAAGTGACTCATAATAAGTAAATAGGTCTTAATTGAATATGATTTTCGATGCATCATGTATATTATGTTATATATTATTTTAATTAAGGTTAAGAGATATGGGTATCAATATATATTAATCTGCTCTATAATAAATAGACATTTTCGGGTGGTTTTTGCATTACGGGGATACCGTGGTTAACGGGATACATATTGTTTAGTTGCCATTTAATTTTAGGGTATCACTTGTTGTGTTTTCATTCTTTTACGTGTAAAGTTCCGGTCCATAAAAGAGACCGGTAATGTTAGATGACACTAAGTAATTTTATCTTGATTAAGTTGATGCTTGTTTTATTATTAGAATGTTGGGGATAAATGATGATGATGGAATAATTTGGGGAGAATGTGTTCTGTTTTATATTACGCTTGTTGTTTAATGACTCAAAAATTGTGGTTTCAGTTATTTTGCTTGTTTAAAAATCAGATATTAAGTTGATGACTGTTAAGACTTGTTGAAAAAACTGTTAGTATTTTGCTCTGAATAAAGAGTGGGGCCTTATTGAATAAGTAAATAGGATCCTTCGTTCAGATAATAATAAGCAAACGACTTTAGACTATAAAGAGAGACATATTCGCATTGTTAGTAGTGGTAAGTTAGATAAACATGGAGTGAGGGCCATGTTTGGAAGATTAATTTAACTGGGGGTGGTCAGAGATGGGGCTGTAGATAGCAGCACATATGGTCCGGAACGAAATTAGATATGGGATGTAGAGGGTTGTAATAGGTGCTGCGCTAGTCAGCGTTAATATTGTGGGGGAGATTGGTTTAACTCAAAAAGGGAGCTGTGGTTGTCAGCATTCAACATATGTACAGTAATTGTAAGTATTGTTCATAGTAAATGAACATTGTCAATATTAATTTAGGACGCTGTAGTTACAGCATGAAATAAGTAGAAGTAAAACATGGATCGAAAGCCATGGAGGTTTGGGAAGGTGTGTTATAAATAAAAGATACTGATATAGTATGGTTATAAAGTTTTACTGGCTGCTGTTGGCCGCACAAATGATACAGATATTTTTAATTTTGAGAGTATAAAGATGGAGTTTTAGATCGACGTAACTTTTGACAAGAATATTTACTATGAACAAATTGAAGAACATATCATCTTCATGGATTATATGATTCGTTTTTTTTGTTGAAAACTTTATTTTATAAAGTTTTGTGAGTGCAAGGGAGGATAAATGTAACTACTTCTTGCTATCTTCTGGGTGCGCACCCACCATTTCTCTGTCTATCCTGTGTTGTTTTGTTGATGTTCGTGAGAATATGATATGTTCCATAACGCATGATATCTTCAATTTTTGTTTATATACCAATGATTTCGATGGACATATGTGTCTATGAAATATCTAGGTGGATTGCTTGTGAACTGTTTTATAAAGTGAGATCTTGTAATGTAGAATGTACGATGTTACGATGGGAACATATAAAAGAAATAAATTAAGATGTAATGTTGGTGGTGAACGAAGAAGAAGTATAAGTTCACGAAGAAGTGTTAGAGGTCATAGCGGGTGGCTATAAGATATAAGTAGTAGAGTAGTAGAGTTGTAGGAGTAGAAAGAGTAATGAATAAAACTCAGTGGTTAGGAGGGAGCCATGTTAAAGTTGTTTAAGACATGTAAGCGGGTTGCTTGTCATTTTGTGGTTGGGAGAATAACGTTTGGCATAAGATTATTTGGGGTAAGATGAGTAAGAATATAGATTTAGCGGGTAGTCATCTTTAAGGATAACTAGGGGGTTGTAAATTTAGGTTGAGTGAGTTTGGAATTAAGACTTTTCGGGGAAAAGTCTTGTTGAGGGTAGAGAGGAAATATAACAGAGCAGCTCTGTTCAAGGGGTTTAGTTGGCATGGCGTGCAAAGAGAAAACGGATCTATTAGGTGATGCACGCGTGAGCACCCAGTAGTTAAGTATCTAGGGACGCTCACGCGTTGACGTAGAAGCAGGATAGAGATTAGTTACCACCTAGTTCTCGGCCCAGCAGGATGTGAGTCTACACTTGTATAATGAAGATACGTTTTTGATATGAACAACATGCCTCCAACAATAAACTCAGACTATTTCTACTGAGTGTGTTCCTTCAGTTGCATTCGTGTCCTGTTACCCTGTTACAGCACAAAAGAATTAAGGAAATTACTAATAAAAGAACAAGTACACCAGCAAGCTGTCTAAAAACTAAAGATGGCAAAATCATAATAGAAACAGATCAGATTCTACATGTATGGACAGATTATGTGAAAAACCTGTATAATGATAACAGAGAGGAACAGATAATAGAGCTATGCTGGCGAGAAGGACAAGTCCCACAGGATTTCAAAGATTCAAACATCATAACACTGTACAAGAACAAGGGAGATCGGAGCGACTGCAACAACTATAGGGGTATCTCACTTCTGTGTATTGTTGGGAAAGTATTTGCCAGAATTGTCCTGCGCAGACTTCAAGTCCTGGGAGATCAAGTCTACCCCGAATCACAGTGCGGCTTCCGTCAGAACCGGTCTACCATTGATATGATATTCTCATTGCGACAGATGCAAGAAAAATGCCGGGAACAAAATCAGCCACTGATTATTGCCTTCATCGACCTCACAAAGGCATTCGATTTGGTCAGTCGTGAGGGTCTGTTGAAAGCACTAAAGAAGATTGGCTGTCCACCAACTCTTCTGTCCATTGTGGAATCGTTCCACACAGGCATGAAGGGTATAATCAAGTTTGATGGCTCAACTTCAGAAGAGTTTGAAATCAAGAGTGGAGTTAAGCAAGGTTGTGAACTAGCCCCCAACCTCTTTGGGATATACTTTTCACTTCTACTGAAATATGCCTTTCGTGATCAGGATGACGGTATATACATTCACGCACGCTCAGATGGTGGCCTCTATAATGCTCAGAGATTGAAGTCCAAGACCAAAATTAGCAGGGTACTAATCAGAGAGTTGCTTTTTGCGGATGATGCTGCGATTACGACCCACTCTGAGGAAGAATTACAACATCTACTATCTGCATTCTCTAATGCTTGTTCTGAATTTGGTTTAACAATTAACAAAAAGAAGACACAGATTATGTCACAAGGTGCACATGGTGTACCATCAATCTTTATTGACGACGCCGAACTGGAGATAGTAGACCATTTTACATATCTTGGATCAGAGGTAAATAGCAAATTATCCCTCGATCAGGAAATCAACATCAGGATTGGCAAGGCAGCAACAACAATGAACATGTTAGCAAAAAGAGTCTGGGAGAACAGGAAGCTTACTGCCAAAACAAAAGTCCTCGTCTACCAAGCCTGTGTCCTTAGTACTCTTCTTTATGGCAGTGAAACCTGGACAACTTACTCACGCCAAGAGAAACGTTTAAACAGCTATCATATGCGGTGTCTGCGAAGAATACTTGGTATTAAGTGGCAAGACAAAATCACAAATACTGAAGTATTGGAAAGATCAGGTTGTGTGACGGTGTATTCCATGCTCAGTCTTCGTAGACTTAGATGGATAGGAAACGTTAGGAGGATGGATGATGGTAGAATACCAAAGGACATCTTTTTTAGTGAATTACAGACGGGTAGGAGATCTCAGGGTCGGCCTCTACTACGATACAAAGATGTGTGTAAGCGGGACATGATTGATACAGGCATTGATAATGCACAATGGGAGCACGTCGCCGCTGAACGTGTTGCATGGAGGGCAACTATCAGAAATGGAATAAAGACAAAGGAGAAAATGATTGCAGATAAAGCACACACAGAGCGTGAGAGACGTAAGATGGTGCAAAATGGTGGAAATGACCATGTTTTCACATGCACCTACTGTGGGCAAACATTTGCAGCAAGAATTGGCCTTACCAGCCACACTCGCCACCGCCATGGATCGTAGTTATTGCCATATGACAGTTATTAAGCCTTTTTGAAGCACAATGTACCAAACTATCGTCTGTCAAGACGGAAAGGTGCCAATGTCAATGTTTAATAATGAAGGACCGCCAATTTTGAAAATGAAGGTTCGAAATGTTCTTAAGCATATGAAAGCTGGCAAGGCCTCCGGTGCAGATAACATCACAACAGAAATTGTTAAAGCTTTAGAAGAATATGGAATAGATCAAGTCACCAGACTGCTGAACACATTTTATGATACTGGAGATATACCTTCTGAATTATGTAACTCTGTGTTTATTGCAATCCCAAAGAAATCAGAAGCCTTGGAATGTAATCAGCATAGAACAATTAGTATAATGAGTCACATCACAAAGATTTTGCTACGAATTATCATGCAAAGAGTGAGGAAGAAAACACAACTAGAAATAGGGGAAGAACAATGTGGGTTTGTAGAAGGAAAGGGTACAGTAAATGCTGTGTATATGCTGCGAACAGTTATTGAACGTGCTATAGAAGTAAACAAGGATATTCATCTTTGCTTTATTGACTACATAAGGGCTTTTGATAGAGTTAGACAAGTCAACATGGTGGATATGCTTGCAGATCTACAAATTGATGGGAAAGACATTAGACGTATAAAAAACATATATTGGAAACAAAAAGCTGCCATAAAGATTGATAATGAAGTGAGACAATATCAGCCTATTAAGCGAGGTGTTAGGCAGGGATGTGTAATGTCTCCAGGTCTTTTTTCCCTATACAGAGAAAATATTTTCAGAAATGTAGAAGATATAAATGGAATCAGCATTGAAGGACGAAACATCAATAACATTATATATGCAGATGATACAGTATTGATTGCAGACAATGCGCAGGATCTGCAACAATTAGTAGATGCGGTGGTTGTACACAGTGACAACGAGGGTTAGAATTAAATTGTAAAATGACACAGATTATGGTCGTCACTAGGAAGAACGAAATATCCACAATGTAATGTACAAGTAAATGGGAATATTCTTCAACAAGTTAATCGGTACAATTATCTCGGAACAGTCATAACATCTGATGGGAGATGCCTTGAAGAGATTAGAACAAGAATCGCCATGGCGAAAGTAGCCTTTAGCAAGATGAGAAACATTCTGACCAATAAAAAGATGTCAATTGAAACGAGAAAAAGAGTGTTGAGGAGATACATAGAGCCTGTTCTTTTGTATGGATGTGAAACTTGGACAATGAGCAGTCAAGCTGAAAAACATCTGATGGCTGCAGAAATGTGGTTTCTGAGGAAAATGCAAAGAATAGCATGGACAGACAAATAACAATCGTAAATTGATTAGAGAAATTAGACGTAGACAGTTAAATTTTTTGGACATGTTATGAGAAGAAATGGATATTGGAGAACTTAGTGACACCTGGCAAGATCGAAGGGAACATACCAAGAGGAAGACCGAGAAGAAAATACCTGGATGGCTTGGCCACATGGCATGGACGAGACAGGAACACTGAGCTGATCCACGACTCTGGTGATCGAGTGAAATAGCGAGTCATGACCGCCCACGCTTTCCGGCATGGCACATGATTGATTGATATTTGTCTGGTCTAAACCTACGTTTTGTTTGGCACTGAATCTGCGAAAGAATAAAGCGGCGCTTTTGTCGTCATTGCGAGCAATCTAAACGTAGACGTCATGGCAGTGACACAGGCAATAGCTTGGCTGGAGATACAGGCGCCTACTCAAGCCCGTTTTCTCAGCGAATCCATGAGTATACTGAAGAAGACAGAGTTGAACTGGGCCAGACAGCACTTTCTTGAACCACTGTAGAGGTCGAGACAGACTAATGCCGCTTTCATTTGTGTGCCAGGGCACACGATTATGAGAGAAATTGAACAAGCAGATAGGTTAGCGGAATTGGCTGCTGACTGCAGCAACGAGCAATGGACCTGGTTGACATTCTAAACTCCCAAACCCCCTCCCAACTGTCACTCCTTCTCTAGGGAGGCAGGGAGAGTAAATGACTCAAGGGATAGATGTCATTCTGCAACTCTAGCCACCCTGCTGGAAACATAAGGTCAAACGGCGTGTAGCTAGACTGGAGCATTATGTGGGGAGCGAAACAATAATAGTTAACTAACACAGAACTGTTGTCGTCAGTCGCTACATGATGAGGTGGTACTGAGGGGTGGGGAATCTGAACACTTGTGGATTAATTAGTTTGTTTAACCAACTAACAAACTAACTAACTAAATAACTAACTAGCTACCTACCTAACTAACTAACTAACTAACTAACTAACTAACTAACTATATATCTAGCAATCTAACTAACTAACTAACTAACTAACTAACTAACTAACTAACTATATATCTAGCAATCTAACTAACTAACTAACTAACTAACTAACTAGCTAGCTAGCTATTGTCGCATATTGCGCCCTCAATTCGTTTCACCTCTGCACAGCACTACTTCAAAACACAAGTATCTACAAAAGGTTCGCACAAGATAGCATCGGAATTTGAAGAATGTGACATCAGCGCTAAATATAGCCATGTCACCAAATGATAGACAGGTCAGGTGTTCGAATCTGACCAAAACCATTGGCTAACCTAGATGAAGCGAGTCGCCGCAGAGACTGTTGGGACGAAGAGCGCTTTAATTTGGCACATGCAGATCGACCGTCAAGAAGGCCGGGTGTGATTTCTTGAGGAGTTCTTACGGTCTGTAGGTCCCTTGCCTGATTCAGTTGGATTGCCTCTGTGTAGCTGACTTTTGAGTCAGGTGAGGAAGACGGTGCTTGCAGATTATATCACTGGGATCTGCAGATTATCACAAGATCTGTAGATAATTACCAAGATTATGCAGATTATGACCACTGGGATCTGCAGATTATCACAAGATATGTAGATCATTACCAACATTACTGCAGATTATCACAAGATCTGTGGATCATTATCAAGATTATGCAGATTATCACCAAGGGATCTGTAAAGTATTACCAGGACCTGCAGATTATCACATGATTCTGTATATTGTTACCGGGACCTGCAGATTACCCTAATGACTCTGTATATTATCTCAAAGACCTGCTTATTATCACAAGATCTGTAGATCATTACCAATATACTGTAGATTACGTAGAAATATGGCAGAGATCTTTTCAGCATTTCATCAATGAAGTAACTTGATTCCACTCAGTTGAACATTTGTTAAATTGAGAACAATCAAAGACCTCAATGGACAGAGAGTGGTTATGAACATCTCTAAGTCTTATTGGTGAAGAGACTTTTTAGATTTACAAACGTTTTGCTGATTCCAAGGATATTCTCGAACACAACCCAGTGTAGCTCAAAAACAAGTGGGAACAATAGTGGATAGGCCCAGTAGCGAAATCAACAGTAGATCTACTGAGAGTCCAGGTTCCCTTGTGAACTCATGAACATTATTTCAGTGACTAATGATTGTATTTCATGTGTTCATATTTGCTTTACTGGCTTTAATTCCACAGCGTTTATTTAATAAACATATTTTACTTTTCCTTCCCTTTCTTGTTGAGTACGTTGTGATGTGACAAAACGTTTTATAAGTGTAGTTAATTTAATTACTTCACATATTTTGTAGAATTTGGAACAAAAGGTGATTGGGTAAACACTAATAGACAGCAAAGTCCTGTTCTATTGTAAACTCCCAGGTTCCAGATTACTCAGAGAATAGATTTTTAAATTATATAAATTTCCTTGTACTTATTTCACTTGAAAGGGAAAATGAATACAGGTGGGGGTTCACGAGCTTGATAAGAATCTCTTTTCGGGAAGGAAAGTTTTGGAGGGAAGTCATTAACATTCCTGGGAAACTCCTAGATTTCCAGAGCTAATATGGGGCACTTTGGCTTCCAAGGACCCATCCCAGCCAGACGAAATTAGTCCCATCCTCTTGGCTTAACTTCCTGGTGGGGTAGGCCAAGGTGGGTACTGCTTCCTAATTCCCAACATACCACAGCTATCTAACTAAGTACCTATCTATCTAACTAACTAACTAACTAACTAATTAATTAATTAACTAACTATCAGACTAAGTAACTAACTAACTAACTAACTAATTGATATATTTAGGTAGCAATGTAGACAAAAAGTGGTAAACATATAAAGATAATAATGTAAGAATACAAAAGACAGTGGACGATTTCATAGCCCCTGGAAATGTGTGGACGTCAAAAAAAAAAAAGTAAACCTAGTATCAAACTTAGAATGTTTTACTGTAATATTAAATTAATAGTGTTACGTGGAATAGAAACTTGAAGGAAAAAAACATACGAAAATTCTAACTG
>JACEFZ010007781.1:445000-507500 GCA_014155875.1 Cepaea nemoralis
ATACTGCGCTGTTGCTCTGTCATTATTTGGTTCAGCCCAGCAGGTTGTTATCTGATCTCATGTAAAGGGAGTATTTTTAATGACGGGTGTTTGAAAATATTGCCGTTTCAAGTTTTGTATTTACCTTTTATGTTGCATGAACGTCACAGAAAGTCACAAAACTTGGAACGGTAACATTTTCAAAAACCCCACAGTCATTAAAATTACTACCCTATACAATTGACTAGAACTCATTCCGTACCTAACGCAGCTGACAATCGTTGATTAACACTGCCATTAATAACTACTGGAACTTGCCATCGTTCCTTATGGTTCGCACTTACACACTTATGTTATCAGAATACAAACATAATGTCACGTGAATCTCGTCTTATGATGACGTGGCACGTCGGGTGATAGTGTCAAGCTGAATAAGGCGCCGTCAACATAGATAAATGAATAAGAGCGCTCATTCTTGAATTTTCGATGTGCTGATGAAGAGATGTCAGATCAAATCCCTACGCTTTTCAGTTGACGTCTCATCCTTGACTTGGGAAAGTAAAATACAATTACTTTTGAAGTCGGTATGGGTTGGCCTAATGCGAGGGACACTGGTAATAGGGAAAGAAAACTCACACGCAAATATCAGTCCAGGACACTAGAAGTAGTAGCACTACTAAGCTTGAGTTTAAAGCAAGTGAGAGGAACAAAATGTCGCTAGTCAAGTGTTCATATAATGTTCGCCATATCTGCATAGAATGTGTGACTCTAAGCTGCCTCGTGCTGAATGAGAGACAATTTGACCTCGATTCAGAACATCGATCGTAAGTGTAAGTGGTGGACAACTAGAGTGCCTGCCTTTTGTGTTCACTGACTTTTATTGTTCTATCTATTCCACTCGATAGATGTTGTAATTGCTTTACATTTTACAGAGAAATGTTCGGTCTTCTTAAAATTAAATTCATAACATTTCTATCGTCACGTCAGCACGGAGCCTAAAGATTAAAAACCACTAACTTTCTGTAACTTCACAAAGGATGTAGCAAACATCCCCATCAATTTCCTTCTGTATGTTTTGTTTGTTTTGCATTTTTAAGCAATTTCACGTTCTTTCGTTTGCCATTGCTTTCTGAACAACCGACACTCACTACATATCTACAGAGCATATTTCATTTTACTGTCTGTTTCATTTCCTCAATAAATACTTAGAAATTTGTACCCAGAAAAATGTAACACTTAATGGAGGAGAGTCGGCATTTAAAGTCGATGTATCTCCTCTTCATGCTACATGTCACTGTTCTTAGATCAGGTGTATATCCGGATAGAAGGTTGACAGCATGGTTCGTCAGCATTTCATATCTTGTCAAGATGCTACAGAAGAACATCATATTGTCTGTCTTTGTTCTCGTGTAAGTTCCCAATTACATCATCTTCATCATGTGCCATGCCGGCAAGCGTGGGCAGTCATGTTTCGCCATCTCACACGATCACGAGAGTCGTGGATCAGCTTTGTTTTCTTGTCTTGACCATGTCATGTCGCCAAGCCATCCAGATATTTACTTCGCTACCGTCTCCTTGTTCTTTTCTCCTCAATCTTGCCAGCTGTCACCAAGTTCTCTAGTTTATTTCTTCTCATAACGTGCCCAAAAAGGTTGACTGTCTACGACAAATTAATCAGTTTACGATTTTTTTTTCTTTTTCTTTCTTGTAGGACTTGCGTTTGGTTTTTCTGCCCATTCATGGAATTCTTTGTATTTTCCTCATTCAGTCCATAAGTGCTCGGATCCCCTCTTCAGTAAATTCCACAGCGTGCAGCGATTCACGACACCAGTTATGTGTTGGTTTATTCGAAATAACAACGAAGGCTCCTCAATCTTGAAGATGGAGGTTCAGAATTCTCATAACTATGTGGAGACTGACAAGGCCCCTGGTTCAGACAATGTCACAACAGAAATGATCAATGCCTTAAGAAGAATATGGAATAGACCACGTCACCAGACTGCTGAACACATTATATGATACTGGAGATATTCATCCTGAATTATGTTATTCTACATTTATTGCAATCTCATAGAAATCAGGAGCCTTGGAATGTGATGATCTTCTTCTTCTTCTTCTTCTTCTTCTTCTTCTTCTTCTTCTTCTTCTTCTTCTTCTTCTTCTTCTTCTTCTTCTTCTTCTTCTTCTTCTTCTTCTTCTTCTTCTTCTTCTTCTTCTTCTTCTTCTTCTTCTTCTTCTTCTTCTTCTTCTTCTTCTTCTTCTTCTTCTTCTTCTTCTACTTCTTCTTCTTCTTCTTCTTCTTCTTCTTCTTCTTCTTCTTCTTCTTCTTCTTCTTCTTCTTCTTCTTCTTCTTCTTCTTCTTCTTCTTCTTCTTCTTCTTCTTCTTCTTCTTCTTCTTCTTCTTCTTCTTCTTCTTCTTCTTCTTCTTCTTCTTCTTCTTCTTCTCCTTCTTCCTCTTCTTCTCCTTCTTCTTCTTCTTCTTCTTCTTCTTCTTCTTCTTCTTCTTCTTCTTCTTCTTCTTCTTCTTCTTCTTCTTCTTCTTCTTCTTCTTCTTCTTCTTCTTCTTCTCCTTCTCCTTCTTCTTCTTCTTCTTCTTCTTCTTCTTCTTCTTCTTCTTCTTCTTCTTCTTCTTCTTCTTCTTCTTCTTCTTCTTCTTCTTCTTCTTCTTCTTCTTCTTCTTCTTCCTCTTCTTCTTCTTCTTCTTCTTCTTCTTCTTCTTCTTCTTCTTCTTCTTCTTCTTCTTCTTCTTCTTCTTCTTCTTCTTCTTCTTCTTCTTCTTCTTCTTCTTCTTCTTCTTCTTCTTCTTCTTCTTCTTCTTCTTCTTCTTCTTCTTCTTCTTCTTCTTCAACAGATCATAAATGATCGTTGGAATGTGATCAACATAAAAAAATTGGTTTAATGAGTCACATCACGAAGATTTTGCTAAAAATATCATAGTTGAGAAGAAAATACAAAGCGAAATAGGAGAAGAACAATGCGGGTTTGAAGAAGGCAAGAGTTCAGTAAATGCTGCGTATATGCTGAGAACACTAATTGAAAGTTCTATAGAAGTAAACAAAGACCTATAAGAATATATCTTTGCTTTATTGACTACACAAAGGCTTTCGATAAAGTAAGACATGTCAATGTGATAAAGATGCTTGCAGATCTACAAATTGATGGAAAAGAACTTAGACTTGTAAAAAGACATATATTTGAAACAACAAGTGCCATAAGGATTGATAATTAAGTAATCAATATCAGCCTATTAAGACAGGTGTGAGACAGGGATATGTAATGTCTACAGATCTGTTTTCCATGTATAGTGCATATATTTTCAGAAATATATAGAAGATATGACAGGACTCATCACTGTTGTGTGTTGCATCAATACATTAGATATGCGGATGATACAGTGATGACTGCAGACAATGAACAGGACCTGCAACATTTATTAGATGCGGTTGTTGCACACAGTGTACAGCTAGGGTTAGAATTAAATTGTACGAAGACACGGGTTATGATTGTCACCAGGAAGAAGGAAATACCACAAGGTACTATACAAGTTCATGTGAATATTCTTAAACAAGTGAGTCAGTAAAATTATCTCGGAACAGTTATAAAATCTGATTGGAGATGCCTTGAAGTGATAGACGGATGGGTGGAATCTTCTTTGGCTTCCTTCATAGTGTTCTTATCTGGCGACTCCTCTTTTAACTTCTGTTCTTGATGTCTGACCATGGTTGTAGATTCACAGTCATCGCTTGGCTCTCGCAAAAATCTTACTTCTCGTAGAGCGTTCAGAATAGCAGCCTGGTCCATGGCTCGTCCGCCATCCACGGTAGCCTTACTGTCAAACCTTTTAGCCTGCTCATTTCCGTATACACCCGTCTGCCCTGGTACAAAAATGAAACTAACTTTTTCCAGCCGTCACCACCCCAGAGACACCAACCAGTCTCTTCTGATCCAACCCATCTCTATCTTCATGAGCATACTCACTGAATCACTAAGGACACATGCCCAATTAAAGGTCTGTGTCCGAGGCCATATTATTGCTTTACTTACTGCCATGGCCTCCATAGTCAGACTACTTGTGGTCAAGGCAAAGTCACCCTAATCTTCCTTCACAATTCTCCCAGCAGCCTGAGCCGTAAAAGCCTGCGAACTTCTGACACGTTGAAAGATCAAACCATCTGTGTAAAGGAAAGCACCACCCTCTAAAGAGTTCTCGGATTTCAAAGCCTATACTTCCGGCCTCACAGCAGCCGGATGTTCTTGTCTGCATTTTCTGTCTAGTTGGATGCAAACTGAAAAGGATGTACAAAACTCTGTTAGAACTTGTACCCACTTCTCGCCAGGTTCTAAGTCCTCAAGTGAACACACCTTTTGAAGAAGGTTTTCGGCTTAACCCACCCATGACTTTCCTCTTTTTAACCTGCTACCCTTTACCTTCTTAATTTCACAATGCAGTGGATGTTGTGTGTTTTCGTTGACTCTGAGGTAGGCATGCGCTCAACAAAGTTGTTTTCGTCCCCCATCGTTGGAAAATCAGGAAGGCAGCTCATCACCTTGAATGCTGAATCTCTTGTACACCAAAGTATAATACGCATAACTTCGTTCTGTATCCTCTCCATCATTTTCATCTGATTATGGCTGAGTCAGGATCGTCATCGTATACTCGAACATAGAAAGGACCAGACCCTCGTATAGAAGACATAGATGGCGCTGCTAACAGTTTGCCGCCGTCATCACCGTCATCGCAGCCAAATCTCGCTTGGCCTTTATCGCCTTGTCTAATTGCTCAGTATATCAAATGTGTTCCCTATTTCATTGCCTGCGTTCTTTCTACAATCTCCGAGCACAGATTTACTGTTGGTGTTGGAGTGTTGACAATATAGTTATTCAAAGAGAACCATGTCATTGCTGCCTTCGTTGGGTTGACCATTGCACCAGCTTCAACACACTAAGTGCTTATGCGATTGAGTTCGGTTTGTAGTTCCACGGCAAAGTGATCTCTATCCTTTCCCTGGCGATACACAAACACATCGTCGGCATACGACAATGTCCTCCCCCGTCCTGTGATCTGCTCTACCTGTGATTCTTACGGTCTATATGATGAACAGCACCGGGGATAATGGTGATCCCTGTGGCAGACCAGGATATATTGTTGTTGGTTCAGAAGCCCAACTGCCACATCTAATATCTACTTTCCATTGGAAAAGAGCTGCAGACATCCAGTTAAGAAGGAATGGACCTATCTTGCGTTTAAGAAGCTGAACGATTAATAACTCCAACGAAACTATGCTGTACGCATCCTCAAGATTAATTCCTGCAGCACATGTTTCAATGCCTGAGTGGAAACTTTTATAAACATCATGGGCAAATTTTGCTGCGTTGGTCTATGTTTCTCTGTTCGGAGGGTGCTCTCCAAGGGTAGGTGGAAAAAGACATTGCCTCTCTAGCAGGCTTGATATTTTTCTGGCAATTAATTTCTCCAGCAGCTGGCCTATTGTATTTTTCGCGGTGATTACCCGATATCCTTGAATTTTTGTGTGGTCTTTGCCTGGCTTCGGAAGTGAATCAGATAGCAGTGTAACCACGCCTCATTGATGCTTGTGCTCACTATACTGTTATTGTACATGTCTGCTAGTTCCTCCAACTTGTAAGCTTGAATGCCAAGGAGGAATAGATAGTCAGTTTCTCCCTCAGTTAGCCGACGACGAACTCATTCTTCCAAGGCTCGTCCAACAGCGTTCATGACATTATCTGTGCACCCCCATATCAGCTACACTAACTTGCTCGCCTTTAGAAGTCCCTCATTTCACAACGTTACTGAAAACGTTCCTACCAATTCTATGCTACCAATGCCAAACCTGGATAATGACAGAAAAAGAGAAAAGAAAAATTACAACAACAGAAATGAGATTCCTGAGAAAAATACTCAATGTATCAAAAAGAGAGAAAATCAGAAATGAAGAAATCGGGGCTAAATTGGGGTTATAGCAACGCTAGATTTTATTAGAAGGCAGCAAATCAAAATGGTTTGGTTATGTAACTAGGTTACCAACTAACAGTATACTACAACAAGCAATGATGTACAGACCAAATGAAAGCAGGAGAAGAGGCCGACCACGTAAACGATGGACGGATGGAATAGCAGAGTCCATGGTATATCTCGATACATGAAGCCCACGAACGTGCACTTTTACGCTGCTTATGCTACACCTCGACACGGCAAGATACAAGAGGAACAAGATGAGACGATGAGACAGGAACCGTATACAACACGTCTCAAGCTGGAAGTGTAAATCTTAACCCCTATAGTTCCGTACATTAATTAATAAATCAGGTCACCTTGTAACGTTTACTTAATCTCTTCCTGCTGTTATAATTATACACCAGTAAATCTGTAGTCGCCCAAAAAAGAGGAAACAACCTTCTTGCAAAATTACTCTGGTGACATTTTTGACTAACTCATTTTCCCTTCCGCTTGTGGCATTACGGTCCCACACACGTCTTAATACGACTGCAACTGAAATCGTGCGTTACTTTAATTTCGCGAACAATTTAACGAAATGAGGCAGTATCAAATTAAATAAATAGCGCATAATATTAAGCAACTAGCTGACCCCGCCCGGCTTCGCCCAGACCCTGGTGGGGAGCATCTCATTTAATTCATATAATTCATATAAGTAGTCATATAAGTTCCCGTTCCCGACTATCTATCTGTCTGTCTGTCTGACCCGGCCCAGCATCACCCAACTCCTGGTGGGGAGCATCTAATTTAATTCATATAAGTAGTCATATAAGTTCCCGTTCCCGACTGTCTGTCTGTCTGTCTGTCTGTCTGTCTGACCCGGCCCGGCATCGCCCAACTCCTGGTGGGGAGCATCTCATTTAATTCATATAAGTAGTCATATAAGTTCCCGTTCCCGACTGTCTGTCTGTCTGTCTGTCTGTCTGTCTGTCTGTCTGTCTGTCTGTCTGTCTGTCTGTCTGTCTGTCTGTCTGCCTGCCTGCCTGCCTGTCTGTCTGTCTGTCTGTCTATCTATCTATCTGTCTGTCTGTCTGACTCGGCCCAGCCCATGGTGGAGAGCATCTCATTTAAATCATATAAGTAGTAATATAAGATCCCGTTCCCGACTATCTGTCTGTCTGTCTGTCTTGGGTAAATGGAGGAGGGAGGAGGAAGAGGAAGGTGGAGGAGGGAAGAGGAGGGAGGAGGAGGAGACAGGAGGAGTAGGGAGGAATAAGAGGGAGGAGGAGGGATTAGGAGGAGGAGGGAGGAGTAGGGTGGAGGAGGAGGAAGAGGGAGGAGGAGGGAGAAGGAGGGAGGAGGAGAACGCAGGAGGAAGAGGGAGGAGGAGGAGGAGGGAGAGGGAGGAGGAGGGAGGAGGAGGAGAGAGTAGGAGGAGGGAGGAGGCGGAGGGAGAAGGAAGAGGGAGGAGGAAGAGGGAGAAGGAGGAGGGAGAAGGAGGAGGGAGGAGAAGGAGGGGGAGGAGGAGGGAAGAGGAGGAGGGGGAGGAGGAGAGGGTAGGAGGAGGGAGGAGGAGGAGGGAGGAGGAGGAAGAGGGAGGAGGAGGTATGTGAAGGGAGGAGGAGGGAGGAGGTAGAGGGAGGAAGAGGGAGGAGGAGAGAGGAGGAGGAGAGAGGAGGAGGAGGGAGGAGGAGGGAGGAGGAGGAAGAGGGATTAGGAGGAATGTGAAGGAAGGAGGAGGAAGGAGGAGGGAGGAAGAAGGAGGAGGAGGGAGGAGGAGGGATGAGGGGAGGAGGGAGGAGGAGGAGAAGGGAGGAGGAGGGCGAAGGAGGAAGGAAGAGGAGGGCGAGGAGGTAGGAGGAGGGAGGAGGAGGAAGAGGGAGGAGGAAGAGAGTGGAGGAGGAGGAGGAGGAGGGAGGAAGAGATAGGCGGAGAGAGGAGGAGGAGGGAGGAGGAGGAGTAGGGAGGAATAGGAGGGAGGAGGAGGGAGGAGGAGGGATTAAGAGGAGGAGGGTGAAAGAGGAGAAGGAGGAGGGAGGAGGAGGAGGAAGAGGGATGAGGAGGGAGGAGGAGGAGGGAGGAGGAGGGAGGAGGAGGGTGAAGGAGGAGGAGGAGGAGGAGGAAGAGGGAGGAGGAGTAGGAGGGTGAGGGAAGAGGGGGAGGAAGAGGGAGGAGGAGGGAGAAGGAGGAGGAGGGAGGAGGGAGGAGGAGAACGCAGGAAGAGGAGGGGAGGAGGAGGAGGAGGAGGGAGAGGGAGGAGGAGGAGGGGGAGGAGGCGGAGGGAGGAGGGAGAGGGAGGAGGAGGAGGAGGAGGGAGGAGGTGGAGGGAGGAAGAGGTAGAAGGAGGAGGGAGAAGGAGGAGGGGGAGGAGGAGGAGGGAGGAGAAGGAGGGGGAGGAGGAGGGAAGAGGAGGAGGGAAGAGGAGGAGGGGCAGGAGGAGGAGGGAGGAGGAGGAATGTGAAGGAGGAGGAGGGAGGAGGGAGGAGATAGAGGGAGGAGGAGGGAGGAGGAGAGAGGAGGAGGAGGGAGGAGGAAGGATGAGGAGGAGGGAGAAGGAGGAGGAGGGAGGAGGAGTAAGAGGGAGGAGGAGGAATGTGAAGGGAGGAGGAGTAAGAGGGAGGAGGAGGAATGTGAAGGGAGGAGGAGGAGGGAGGAAGAAGGAGGAGGAGGGAGGAGGAGGGATGAGGGGGAGGAGGGGAGGAGGAGGAGGAGAAGGGAGGAGGAAGGCGAAGGAGGAAGGAAGAGGAGGGCGAGGTGGTAGGAGGAGGGAGGAGGAGGAAGAGGGAGGAGGAGGGAGGAGGAAGAGAGTGGAGGAGGGAGGAGGAGGAGGGAGGAAGAGATAAACGGAGAGAGGAGGAGGAGTAGGGAGGAATAGGAGGGAGGAGGAGGGAGGAGGAGGGATTAAGAGAAGGGGGGAAAGAGGAGAAGGAGGAGGGAGGAAGAGGAGGAAGAGGGATGAGGAGGGAGGAGGAGGGAGGAGGAGGAGGGAGGATAATAATAATAATAATAATAATAATAATAATAATAAGTCTTTATTTTCAAAGGGTTAAGAATTGGGCACGCAGGCCCGTCTGACATTCTGCCCTTCTTCTCTATTTCCTCTCATACATTCTTTCATTCAACATCACTTATGAAGCAACTTTTGACAACAAAAGAACATTAAAACGCATGAAAAATAATCAATAACAAATGACTCACTGAGGCAGTGTTTAACATGGGCATTATAAATACCTAAGGAGGGTGTAACGTGCCATACATAAGGGAATGTTTTTTGGCTAGTTGTCGTTTGAGATAAGTTACCATTATTGTCTTTTTTGTGTTATTGGTTATGGGGGCATGTAGTCTATACTAAGGTAGTGTTCAAACAGGTTGCGAATGTATGTATCATGATTGGTGGTGTCTTTGATTTCTTGTGGAAGATTGTTCCACAACTGAGCGGCAGAGTATGCTAAGCTTGTTTTATATAAGTCTATCCTAGGTTTAGGGACATGAAGTATATTTAGTCGTTCGCTATGTCTAGCGTTATATTTAAACAATGGCCAAAGGTAGCTTGGAGCATTTTGAAATAGGATTTTGTGAATTAGTTTGGTCTTATTAAAAAGCAGGCGCTTGTGGAGTGGCAGTAACCGGAGACGTTTATACAGGTTAGAATTGTCGGTAAGCTTTTCACCATTAATTAAACGCACTGCCCTTTTCTGGAGTGAATATGGGGAGGAAGAGGTAGAAGGAGGAGGGAGAAGGAGAAGGGGGAGGAGGAGGAGGAATGATGAGGAGGGAGGAGGAGGAAGAGGGATGTGGAGGAAGGAGGAGGAGGGAGGAGGTAGAGGGAGGAGGTAGAGGGAGGAAAAGGGAGGAAGAGAGAAGAGGAGGAGGAGGAGGGAGGAGGAGAAGGGAGGAGGAAGAGGGAGGAGGAGGGTGAAGGAGGAGGAAGAGGGAGGAGGGTGAGGAGGAGGGGGAGGGAGGAGGGGAGGGAGGAGGGGGAGGAGGAGGGAGGAGGAAGAGGGAGGAGGAAGAGGGAGGATGAGGGAGAAGGAGGAGGGAGGAGGGAGGAGGAGAACGCAAGAGGAGGAGGGGGAGGAGGAGGGAGAGGGTGGAGGAGGGAGGAGGAGGGAGGAGGTGGAGGGAGAAGGAGGAGGGAGGAAGAGGTAGAAGGAGGAGGGAGAAGGAGGAGGGGGAGGAGGAGGAATGATGAGGAGGGAGGAGGAGGAAGAGGGATGTGGAGGAAGGAGGAGGAGGGAGGAGGTAGAGGGAGGAGGTAGAGGGAGGAAAAGGGAGGAAGAGAGAAGAGGAGGAGGAGGAGGGAGGAGGAGAAGGGAGGAGGAGGGATGAGGAAAAAGGAGGAGGAGGAGAGGGAAGAGGAGGGAGAAGGGAGGGGGAGGAGGAGGGAGAAGGAGGAGGAGGGAAGAGGAAGAGGGAGGAGGAAGAAGAGGGATTAGGAGGAGGATGGAGGTAGGATGAGGAGGGAGAGGGAGGAGGGGGAGGGGAAGAGGAAGAGGGTAGGAGGAGGAGTGGAGAGGAGGAGGTAGAGGGAGGAGGAGGAGGAAGGAAAAGGGAGGAGGTGGAGGAGAGAGGAGAGAGGAGGGAGGAGGAGAGAGGAGGAGGAGAGAGGAGGTAGGAAGAGGAGGAAGAGGGAGGAAGATGGAGGTGGAGGGAGGAGAAGGAAGGAGGAGGAAGGAGGAGGAAGAAGGAGGAGGAAGAGGGAGGAGGAGGATGGAGGAGGAAGAGGAGGGAGAGGGAGGAGGGGGAGGAAGATAGAGGAGGAGGAAGATGGAGGAGGATGGAACAGGGATAGGGGAGAGGGGAAGAGGAAGAGGGTAGGAGGAGGAGGGGAAAGGAGGAGAAGAAGGGAGAAGGAGGGAGGAGGGGAAGGAGGAGGAGGAGAAGGAGGAGGAGGAGAAGGAGGAGGAGGAGGGAGGAGGGGAAGGATGGAGGAGGAGGTGAGAGGAGGAGGGAGGAGGCGGAGGGAGAAGAAGGAAGGAGGAGGAGGGAGAGGAAGGAGGGAGGAGGAGGGAGAATGAGGAGTAGAGGAAGGAAAGGGAGGTGGAAGAGGAGGAGGAGGGAGGAGGAGGGTGGAGGAAGGAGGTAGAGGTAGGAGGAGGTAGAGGGAGGAGGAGGAGGAAGGAAAGGAGGAGAAAGAGGAGGAGAAGGGAGGAGGAGGAGGGTGGAGGGAGGAGGAGGAGGAGGTAGAGGGAGGAGGAGGAGGTAGGAGGAGGAGGAAGAGGGAAGAGGGAGAAGAAGGGAGAAGGAGGAGGGAGGATGATGAGTATATATAAATACAGTGTAAGACAGTGGTGATGTACTTTCAGTAATGGATTTTATTAGGAGAAGGAGACAGGAGGAGGAGGAGGGAGGCAGAAGGAGGAGGGAGGAGGAGGGATGAGGACGGAGAGGGAGGAGGAGGGAATAGGAGGGAGGAGGGGGAGGAGGCGGAGGAAGTAGGAGGGAGGAGGATGGAGGAGGAGGTGAGAGGAAGAGGGAGAAGGAGGAGGGAGGAGGGAGAGGGAGGAGGTAGAGGGAGAAGGAAGAGGAGGAGGGTGGAGGGAGGAGGTAGAGGGAGGAGGAGGAGGCGGGGGAGGAGGTAGAGGGAGGAGGAGAAGAGAGGAGGAGGGAGTTTGCCATTCCGAATTCATACTCGTCTAGGTTCTGTGATTTCGGTCCTTCCATTGATTGTTCTTCCCTTCTACACGACTGTAAGATAACTTCCTTACACATAAAAAGATGAATTGTTATTGATATTGCCGTGGCATGGAGGCATATATATCAGCAGCAGAGTTGATCCAGAAAACCAAAGACCGAGATCTACGGAGAACCATGAACGCCTACGCCAGTCGGCACGGCACTTGATGATGATGATGATTGCCGTGTGACGATTCTGTGTAGTCACGTCATTTTCTTCACTTTCCCTAGCGTTTTGGTTCGGGGATTCTTTCATCATCATCATCATATATTTACGTACGTATTTAGGAGGGGGAGGAGGGAGGAGGAGGAAGAAGAAACAAAAATATGACAGTTGGCAGCGCTGGAATGAGAGGAAGGCGTGTAGAAAATTTCATCTCAATCGGATGGGCCGTTCGCGAACGTATAAAGGACATACAGACATACAGACATACACATCCACACACATCCTTTTTTATATATAAGATAAGTAATTTTTATTTATCAAAGCGTAGCATTATCTCTTACATAACTTATATTAAAGTCCTATAGGATTAACATTGTCTCTTCACGCTATTCATTTCACTGCTGTTCCTTGTTATTTATTTGGTGTTAGTTCTCTTTACCGTGTGTTTTGGAGACTCTTCTTTATGTCTCGGGAACCATAATGTCACTTGTCGTCTCTGGGGGAAAGTGGAATCAACAAGCACACCTTTAAAATCCTTCTTATACTTTGGAACTATTATCAGACCTTTGTCTACACTTCCCCGTTATGTCTTCTAATCACTCTCTCTCTCTCTCTCTCTCTCTCTCTCTCTCTCTCTCTCTCTCTCTCTCTCTCTCTCTCTCTCTCTCTCTCTCTCTCTCTCTCTCTCTCTTATTCCTTCATAACATACCCCGAGCAACAGTTTCCTCAAACAATTAATAGAATATTTATTGCTGAAAACTATGTCAGGTGTAGGTATTGAATGTGTATATGTAATTTGTGGTGTTGTCTATTGTGAGTGTGAGATAGGACTCTGTATGTCTATGTTCCGTATCACATCTCTCTTCCGTATACGGCCATGCGACAATACATCACACATATGTGGACAGCTCTCACCCGGTATTGCTCCTCTCCTACTGAGTCTGGAAGTATTCCAATATCTTGAAATTGTTCAACGTCTGATCACCACGGAATAACGAGATTATGGTAAGTCCAGGAATTCTACATATTCCCACTTCAGGAAGTTAATAAAATCCATTACTGAAAGTACATCACCACTGTCTTACACTGTATTTATATATACTATATATGTTTCGACACACTGTCTCCAGTTAGTTAATTAACACTTTTTGTAGGCCTGGAAACTGTTCGGGAATTGTTTCTTTTATATTAGTACATTGGTCAAATATATGTAGCTTATGTCGCTCTGCCTTTAGTGAATTAACGTCCTTTCCATTGCTTTCTTAACTTGGATATTCTTTATTTTCCGAGTTCACTTATTTGCGATTAGTTATCTCTGCCCACGATTATTAAATGGCTATACTCTTAGTTGTTCTGGTGAGGTAATTTATCTCTGCACAAGTGAAGTGCCTTTGCTATCTTCTCTGAGTATGTCAGTAGTTTTTTTTTCGTAGAACCTTATACTATCTATGGTAGTCCATGAATCGAAATACAAAAGCACATAAGCACCACTGTCCCATCGCCTCTAAACAATTAGGGACATAATATTTCTTTTCTTATTAAGGACGCATAGAACCATTCTCCGTCTAGCTGGAATAGTTGGTCGCACACTCACCCAAAAAAAAAGAAAAAAAGTTCCCAACTATTTATAATTTGGTTCCAATTCTCCGTTCTTTTTGATGTTCCTACATCAACAATCGAATTTGCCGTTTCTTCACATCAAAGGTCTGTGAAATTACGTATTCGCTCCTGTCTGCTCATTCCCGTCTCCTCCGCTAATCCCCGTTTTCCCCACTCATCGTACATCAAACATTTCCAACTCTTTGATCAATGACTTCGTGTTTTCCACACCGATCGTATCAATCTCGCTCAACGTAGTTTGCCCGGTGAAATATTCAGTCAATGACCCCTGATAACAACTGTATCTGACTTCTATACCATTCGGTCAATGACCGTCACTTTGTCCTCATTCAAAACTGAAGTGCTCGATTGTTTTTTCTGACTAAAGGTCAATAACTTCCCATCCTCATGCATTGCAAGTCATTTTATATTTTAGTTTATCGTGGAATCGCTAAACTCTCAGCTATCCCGTGACACATACTGACCAATAAAAATATGACAACTGCAACGAGAAGAAGAGTGTTGATGACTGTGGAAATGTGGTTTCTGAGGAAATTGCAAGGAATACCATGGACAGTGAGAAAAACAAATGAGCAAGTCCTACAAGAAGCACATGATAATCGTAAACTAATTAAAGAAATTAAACGTAGACAGACAATTTTTTTTTTCACACTTTAATAGAAGAAATAAACTAGAGAACCTGGTGACAACTGGCAAGATTTGGGGGTAAAGAACAATCTGAAGGCAGAGATTTTAATATCTGGATAGCATGGCCACGTGGCTTCGTCTATACAACAACACGCAGCTGAACCACGACACTGGTGATCGTGTAAGATGGCGAAACATGACCGCCTGCGTTGATTGCCATGACACATGATGATGACGTATGACTCGGGAGCTAGTTTAGAGCGGCGGTTAGCGAGTGTGTGTACCGACCAGGGGATCGTGTATTCAAATCCCGGTTCAAGCACGGTCTTTTTGTAAAATTACACTTGATTAATTATATGGAATTTTTGCCCTGGCCATGCGAGAGTGCGGGGGAATGAACAGGCTGATAGGCTGGCAGGGATTGCACCTATTGGTGGTAGATTACTTATATACAAGGGGGTGATGATCGTGAGCCTGTGGGACCATATGGAGTATGTGGAAGAACAGATTAAGAACCCGTATGTGGAAAGAATGAGATTGCGGGGGATTGGCCGGGGTTCTGGTAGAATCTCAAAACTGAGAGGGAAGACCAGGAGAGCTGTCAACCAGATAGCGGTAGTAACGATTATTAGTGTGACTCTTCTGCTGGCTGTTGATCAAAGGGACGGAGCGCGTATGGGAATGTCCTGAGTGCAGTGATGTCAGTTCTTAGCTCAACTCAACTCAACTCAATTAAATTACACCTTAACTTCCTGGTTGACCCAGCGTAAAATGGGTACCGGCGTGATATAGACCACATCAGCAGTCGAGTGTCGATTCTTTAAATACAAATATGGTGCTAAAACCACAAATCCAATACGTCATCAAGGCATGTAAATGTCCCTTGACTTACTTTAAAATGTCTCCTGAGTCATGTGGAGTCCAAGGGACAGACTCTTAGAGATGCACTGTTAATCCTATTTCAACGCATGGTAAGCTTCATTTTCCTTTATTGTGATATAAAGTGTTTATTATAATTTTAGATTCATGATTTTCGTTTGTTGAAACCCTATTGCAAGGGGTTAACTCATAACTTGTCTCTCTTTTTTTTTTTTCATTATTCTTGTTGTAACTTACTTGTTATGTCGTGTTTATTTACTCTGTATTTGTTTTTTCTTATTATTAATTGAAAATTTTGCAGTGCTTATAATTACAATATTTCATCATTTCAGATGATGAAGAAGAAGAAGAAGAAGAAGAAGAAGAAGAAGAAGAAGAAGAAGAAGAAGAAGAAGAAGAAGAGGAGGAGGAGGAGGAGGAGGAGGAGGGGAAGCGAAGAAGAAGAAGAAGAAGAAGAAGAAGAAGAAGAAGAACAACAACAACAACAACAACAACAACAACCACAACAACTCAGGGTACCTAGAAGCACATATATCGCATCCTCACATTTAATCCAACACAATCCTGAAACTTGGGTGGTTACGCTTTTGTTGCAACTTTAAATTGTTTTATATTGTGGCCATACTTCTGCCAACACAAGACACTGAACATGCACAATATATTCCCTCAAAACTACCCGAAACAACTTGGATCGTGCGAATGTGTTTAGGGGTGTATGCAACGGGTCCCAGCTAGTTGTAAAGGAATACCAGAAGTGTATTCTTAACAATGTTTTCCATTGCTGCTCTTCTCATAATATTAAATTATGATAATTTTTGAATCTCGTGCTTATAGTTGTCCATAATGTTCTACTTTCATCTGCATCTTAATGACACTCTTTTTCTCTGGCTTTCCAAGATATTCGCACCATTCGTCTCAGAAATAACATCTCTGCTGCCTCCAAGCATTTCCTGACTTGCGTCTGTCTGTGTATATCTGTTTGTAGAAGACAGACAGAGAGAGAGAGAGAGAGAGAGAGAGAGAGAGAGGTAGAGAGAGATACAGAGAGAGATAGAGAGAGATAGAGAGAGATAGAGAGAGAGAGGTAGAGAGAGATACAGAGAGATAGAGAGAGATAGAGAGAGATAGAGATAGAGAGATAGATAGAGATAGAGAGAGATATAGAGAGATAAAGAGATAGAGAGAGATAGAGATAGATAGAGAGAGAGAGAGATAGAGATAGATAGAGATAGATAGAGAGAGATAGATAGAGAGATAGAGAGATAGAGAGAGATAGAGAGAGATAGAGATAGATAGAGAGAGATAGAGAGAGATAGAGAGAGATAGAGAGAGATAGAGAGATTGAGAGAGATAGAGAGAGATAGAGAGAGATAGAGAGAGATAGAGAGAAAGTGATAGAGAGATAGAGAGAGATAGAGAGAGATAGCGATAGATAGATAGAGAGATAGCGAGAGATAGAGAGAAATAGAGAGAGATAAAGATAGAGAGAGATACAGAGAGATAGAGAGAGATAGAGAGATAGAGAGATAGAGAGATAGAGAGTGATAGTGAGAGATAGAGAGAGATAGAGAAATAGAGAGAGAGATAGAGATAGAGAGAGATAGAGATAGAGAGAGATAGAGAGAGATAAAGAGATAGAGAGAGATAGAGAGAGATAGAGAGAGATAGAGAGATAGAGAGAGATAGAGAGAGATAGAGTGAGATAGAAAGAGATAGAGAGAGATAGAGAGATAGAGAGAGATAGAGAGAGATAGATAGAGAGAGGTGATAAAGAGAAACTTATGTGGGTGCTCCGTTGAGTGTATGGGCATCTTCCAGATGTTTACACAGATGCAACCACACGCAGAACCACAGCACGATAACCAGCCACCACTTCAGAGTCAACACTAAAAAACAGGTACATTTGTGCACGCTGGAGCTCTCCGTGGCGAAGTGGTTACGCAGCATGCTTTGCTCTCCGAAGCTCGTGGATTCGATTCGGGCTATGTCGTTCGGTTCACGAGTGCAATTTCCTTAGAGACTCCTGGGGGTCGTTGCTGGAGCTATGGAGATCGGAGATCGTGCTTTGTGGGAGGTTCTCAGCAGACCGCCCCGAGGAAAGAGACCAAGCTATATGGGATAAAACCCGTTGCAATGAATCGACTTATTGCATTTTAAACCCCTGCAAAACCTATACACGCTGACACACAGCTGAATTGTCGACAACGACAAGCAGACAAATGGTGTGTGCATCGACATTACACTAGGTTACAGAATGGGCGTCATTTCACTCAAGTGTCACATAAGCATCCCGGCTTTAAACTCCCACGGATATTTCAAACCCGCAGTCAGACTACGTAGGAACACTATCTATCGCAGCCTCTCGTTGAATCCAACACAATCACCACGCTTGGATGTTTGCACTTTTATTATAACGGTAAATGTTTTATGATTTATCTCATGGTCTTACTTCTGTTAACCCAAGACGCTCAGTATGGCATCATGTCCCCTCATAAATAGTCCAGACAACTTGGACTGGTTGTACCGGAGCATCAGAAGTTTATTATGTTGTCACACACACACACACAATCAAACACACACACACACACACCTACGCCCACGCGAACGCACGCACGTGCACACACACACATACACACACCGAGAGAGAAGATACTAGACAGTCTGACTTCACAACATTAGGGGAACATTCGGTATAAGAAATTATTGATAGTACACAAAACAGAAGGTTTGCTGACATAAATGACCACCAACTACGCACGCGCAGACAATAAAAAAGAACTACTAGTAAATTGCACCCTTCATTGACACTATTGCTCGAGAATTATGGAGGAAATTGAAAGAAAAACGCTACTCTATCAGCGTTCACGCCGGAAACAACATACCGAAGCCGAACAACAACAAGCGACTAACGACAACAACTGCTAAACTTCGAAATACTTCAAATAGAAAGGAGATTTTCGCGACTTGGAATGTTACAGGTCTAGGATATAAGGAACCAGCTCTCGTAGAGTTTATGAAAAAATCAAATATTCAATTATTAGGACTCGCAGACACTAGGAAAAAGGGGCAGAACACGAAACGGACACATGAAGGTTACGTTCTTATATGGAGTGGCGTCGACCAGCGAGCTACAGCTAAACATGGAGTGGGTTTTTTGTTACATCCAAAGCGAAAGCCATTATCAACACTAAATTTATATCGGAAAGGATAATACTAGTACAGATCAAAGAAGGAAATAGAACAACAACTTTTATACAAACATACGCCCCATGTAATGACACTTACAGCGACGAAGACAAAGACGAATATTTTGATAAACTTGCAGACACGTTAAATAATGTCAAGGAGACAGATGAACTAGTTGTGATGGGTGATTTTAACGGACGAATAGGCACACGAAGAACACCGTGGGATGATTGCATGGGGCCATTCAGCGACACAGAGACTGATTGTAACAGCAATGGTCAACATCTACTCAACATATGCTCCGAACATGGACTAATAATAGCAAATAGTTTTTTTCAACATCGTCGTAGCCACACCAAAACCTGGTATAAATGGAATGACATAGACCAAGCATCTCAAATTGACTTTATTCTAATTAGGAAATCAGACAGAAGACTACTATTAGATTCAAGAGCACTCCCAAATACAGATGTTGATACTGATCACAAACCAGTCATAATAAAAAAGATTTCACCACACAGGAAAATAAGAAACAAAAAGGTAACAACACATGTCATCAATTATAGGAGGCTGCAGGAAAATACGGTTAAAGACGAATTCAATCAAGAAATCAAAAACCTACATAAGAACATCCCTGATGACCACTCAAGCGTAGATAAGGAATGGACATGTTTCAAGGCTGCCATGCTCGACACACTGGAAAATAAATGTGGAACAAAGAAAGTAGGGCAGGACAAAAGATTAAGAACAGCCTGGTGGAACAACGAAGTTAAAGATAGCATATTCAAAAAGAAGGTAGCATTCAAAAAGTGGATCACAACTAAATCTGAACAGGACTATATTACTTATAGAATAGCACGACGTAATGCCAAACGAACAATTAGAGCATCTAAAGATGAATCCTGGAGAATATACGGTGAACAGATGGCGACCCTTAGCAAAGACTGCCCAAGAGAATTTTATAAACGTGTCACCACAATGAGAAACAGAGATGCATGCTACAACCCAACCACCATCATAAACAGCAAAAGAGGTATACCGATATTTAATCCACAACAAAGACTAGCAAGGTGGGCAGAATACTTTCAAGAACTACTTAACCCCACACATAACATAGAAAACCTCACTTTTGTGCCTAAATGCCAGGGACAGCAAGAACCAAATTTCATACCTGCAGAAGTCAAAGCAGTTATACAGAAAAGTCCTAAAAACAAATCACCAGGTCCAGATGGAATAACCACAGAAGCTATTCAGGCCTGTGGGGAAACAGGAGTTAAATGGCTAACAAGACTTTTTAATATAGCATGGGAAGAAAGAAAAGTCCCAGATGATTGGCAACAGGCAATAATAGTACCAATATGGAAAAAGAAAGGCAATATGAGAGAGTGCGAAACATACAGAGGTATATCACTTCTGAGCCATATAGGGAAAACGTATGCAAAACTATTGGAACAAAGAGCTAGACCAATAGTTGAACAACAGTTAAGCAAAGCACAATTCGGTTTTCGTAAAGGTAAAAGTTGCACTGATGCATTATTTACACTTAGACAAATATGTGAAAAAACTATCGAATATAGTGACCAGCAGAATATTGTGTTTGTAGATCAGGAAAAGGCTTTCGATAGAGTAGACAGATACAAATTATGGACCATCCTTGAAGACTATGGGATACAAGGGCAACTGCTAGAAAACATCATAGCCATGTACCACTCGAGCCGAAGTGCAGTAAGAACACAAGAAGGTATATCAGATATGTTCACAGTCAATACAGGAGTGAGGCAGGGATGTGTGCTCTCTCCCCTGCTATTCAATATCTACATGGACAGAATTTCCAAAGAAGCAAGTCTCGACAGAACAGATTCAGAAAATTTAGAACTCTTTACTCCAGATGAAACAACTGACCCACAGGGAATAAATGAACTTCTATTTGCAGACGATCAGTGCCTGTTTTACAGCGATGAGGGCAGACTACAAAATCATATTACTAATCTGAGTTCAACCTGCAGCAGATACAATATGAGTATAAACACAGCCAAAACCGAAGTAATGCAAGTTAGCAGATCGCCAGGCCCACTAAGTATACAGATAAATAACACAACTCTGAAACAAGTTAAAGAATTCAAATACCTTGGAAGTATGATCACAGAAGATGGCAGATTGGACAGAGAAATTGAAATCAGATGTCAAAAAGCTAGTGCACTTACATATCAACTATCACCCTTACTGAAACATCCAAACATACCCATGTCCGCAAAACGACAGATAATAAACAGCATATTCACACCAACCCTATGCTACCAATCTCAAACCTGGACTTTATCCAAATTACACCTTCGCAAAATCAACACCTGCGAAATGAGATGCCCGAGGAGAGCTGCCAACTTAACAATCCGAGACCGAGTAAGAAATGCTATTATCAGACAGACTGTGGGATCAACACCTTGTGCCACATTTATTGAAAGACAGAAGATCAAGTGGTTTGGCCATGTCGTTAGAATGCAATATTAGCAACTACCATCACTGGCCTTACATCAAAGATCATCTGCGAAGAGACCACGAGGGCGTCCAAGAAGAAAATGGATTGACGACATCAGAGACACTGTACAACCACACGGAATGACACTATCCAGTGCCGCCCACCGGGCGCTGGAACGCAAATTATTCCTCCCCACGACGCTTGACGGCAGAAGTGGAAGATGATGATGATGATGATGATGATGATGATGATGATGATGATTAATACTGCATATGGTATGTTGACAATGTAATGCTCTTATAGTGTTTATTTAAAGACTTGATAACTTTCCCCTTAGGACTGGAATGAATGCGCAATCTGATAGGTTGGCTGTTGTCACTTCTTTGAGCAGTCTCTAAATTATGGCATAGCTTATGTGGTGAAGGCGAGAGGGATATGTGTCCAGATCATTTTTCCATAGAACAATGACAGCATTTTCATAAATTTAAAAGGTATGAGAGGAATCATCATTGGGATGACGTAACATCAATAACATTAGATATGCGGTACAAGATGAAGACTCTGGGACTGAGTTGAATGTGCAGCAAAAGAAACAAAGGACGCGCGGCTGGAGAGGCAGACACACCATGGGCATGGTCAGTCTGGACAATACTCAACGTGTAGAGGAACACGCAGGTGGACCTTCAATGAAACTACCACTGCTACCATCAGCAAGAGACATCTTCGTTGGCTACTGAAGGAGGGGAGTTAGCACGTGAAGGGATCTCCCGAGTGCAGTGAAGTTGATTCTTGATTTCATATTTCATTTCCTCAAGACAAATTTTATCTTCTACATGCAACATGCAGCAGAATTTGTTCTCGGGTTCTGCTTCTTTCCAATATTTCTATGAGTGCCAGTCAACTTCTGAATTGTTCTCATGTTATTTGAATGGCCTTAAATGTTCTTCATCAATTGTCTGGTATCATGTCTCCTAAATGTATTGAACACGTTTAAACCGGTCAACAAGTTCAATAGTTTACATTGTTGTTGTCCCCCCCCCCCCCAATGTTTATTTTTTTTTTTTACTGTAGACAGTGGAATAGTCTTTTACCCTTACAATCAGGGTAATGTGACACCATGGCATCAGCAGATGGTTGACTGAGGCTGAGAGCAGCCGAAAAGTAGTTGTTCGTCATGGTTTCAAGTTCGGCAGTCTCCGTGGCGAACTGATCAAGCCGTCTGACTCAGGCTCCGAAGGTTGTGGGTTCGAATCCGGGCCGCGTCCTTTGGTTCACGAGTGCATTTTATAGACTCCTGGGGGTCGTCGCTGGAGCTACGGAGTTCGTGATTTGTGCGACGCTTTCGGCAGTTCGCTGCAGAAAGAGACTGAGCCTTATGGGATAAACCCGGAGCAATGAAGTCGACTTTTAAGCGACCTTTTTAAGGTTTCAAGTTAGCGACGGTAGACAAAGGATCACACTATAGCTAAAATTTATACTGTCACCCAGGTTCGCGACCGTAGACAAAGGTTCACTATATAGCTATATGTATAACTATATAGCTATATATAACTATATAGCTATAACTATATAAGGTTCACCCTATAGCACAATGGCTAGGGACATCCAAGTTTGAGACGGCAGAAAGAAGATCCCGTTAGAGCGGCAATGGCTACGGTCATCGACTAGTATGGTCACTTTCAAAAACAATGGCAGACCATCTTCTTTACCGATAGTCTAGAAAGCAATAGAACACGTCGTAGATTATTCAAGATGTGATAGACAAGTTACACATTACAGCATCATAGACTGGCCATATGGATTCATCATCATCATGTGCCATGCCGATAAGCGTGGGCGGTCATGTTTTGCCATCTCACTCGAGCACCAGAGTCGTGGATCAGCTCAGAGTTCCTGTCTCGACAATACAACGTGGCTAAGCCATCCAGGTATTTACTTCTCTGCCCTCCCCCTGGTCTCTTCCCCTCAATCTTGCTCATCAAGTTCTCTAATTTATTTCTTCTCATATGGATTATGACTGAGAAGAATGGTGAAAGACTGTTATTTATAATAATGAGGTGGTGGCTGGTTACGCAAATCGCCTCCTTTGCTACCCACACATTTCATGGAGAATACTGAAATTTGAAATACTATTCCAAAAGTAAAGAAAGTGGGCCGTAAGACATGGATGACTGAAGAAATTTTACAACTAATGGAAACAAGAAGACAGAACAAAAATAATCCTGCCAAATATGAAGAAATTCACAGAAAAGTCAGAACCTTATGTAGGGAGGCAAAAGAAACATGGCTTGAGGAAAATTGCGAAGAAATTGAAAAACAACACAACAGTAAAAATGAGAAACTAATGCACAAAAGAATCCAGGAGCTTACTAATCAAAGAACACGTACATCAGCAGGCTGCCTAAAGACAAAAGATGGAAGAGTCGTAATAGACAAAGATCAGATCTTATATGTATGGTCAGATTACGTGAAAAACCTTTATGACGACAACAGAGACGAACACTACGATGTTCAAAATAATAATGAAGGACCAGCAATTTTGAAGATGGAGGTTCAGAATGCTCTTAACCATATGAAATCTGGCAAGACCCCCTGGTTCAGACAGCGTCACAACAGAAATGATTAATGCTTTAGAAGAATATGGAATAGATAAAGTTACCAGTCTGCTTAATACAATATTTGATACTGGAAATATACCTCATGAATTATGTAATTCTGTATTTATTGCAATCCCAAAAGAAATCAGGAGCCTTGGAATGTGATCAACATCGAACAATTAGTATAATGAGTCACATCACGAAGATTTTGCTAAGAATTATCATGCACAGAATTAGGAGGAAAATACAACCTGAAATAGGAGAAGAACAATGTGGGTTTGTAGAAGGAAAGGGTACAGTAAATGCTGTGTATTTACTGAGAACCGTAATTGAACGATCTATAGAAGTAAACAAAGATCTACACCTTTGCTTTATTGACTACACAAAGGCTTTCGATAAAGTGAGACATGTCGACATGATAAGGATGCTTGAAGATCTACAAATTGATGGAAAAGACCTTAGACTTGTAAAAAACATATATTGGAAACAACAAGCTGCCATAAGAGTTGATAATGAAGTAGGCCAATATCAGCCTATTAAGAGAGGTGTGAGACAGGGATGTGTAATGTCTCCAGATCTGTTTTCCCTGTACAGTGAAAGTATTTTCAGAAATATTGAAGATATGGAAGGAATCAACATTGGGGGACGATGCATCAATAACATTAGATATGCAGACGATACAGTCTTGATTGCAGACAATGAACAGGACCTGCAACATTTAGTAGATGCAGTTGTTACACACAGTGAACAACGAGGGTTAGAATTAAATTGTAAAAAGACACAGGTTATGGTCGTCACTAGGAAGAACGAAATACCACAATGTAATATACAAGTAAATGGGAATATTCTTCAACAAGTGAATAGGTACAATTATCTCGGAACCGTAATAACATCTGATGGAAGATGCCTTGAAAAGATTAGAACAAGAATCGCCATGTCTAAGGTAGCCTTTAGCAAGATGAAAAACATACTGACCAATAAAAAGATGTCAATTGAAACGAGAAAAAGAGTGTTGAGGTGCTACATAGAACCTGTACTTTTATATGGATGTGAAGCTTGGACAATGAGCAGTCAAGCTGAAAAACATCTGATGGCTGTAGAAATGTGGTTTCTGAGGAAAATGCAAAGAATACCATGGACAGCCAGAAAGACCAATGAACAAGTCCTTCAAGAAACAAACGAAGATCGTAAACTGATTAGAGACATTAGACGCAGACAGTCAAAATTTTTTGGGCATGTTATGAGAAGAAATGGATTGGAGAACTTGGTGACAACTGGCAAGATCGAAGGGAACAGACCAAGAGGAAGACCTAGAAGCAAATACCTGGATGGCTTGGCCACATGGTATGGTCGAGACAGGAACACGGAGCTGATCCACGACTCTGGTGATCGAGTGAGATGGCAAAACATGACCGCCCACGCTTACCGGCATGGCACATGATGGATGGATACTGAAAATTGTCTACTACTTATCGTAGCCAAATATACGTGTATTGATTCGCGCTCATAGAAGTAGATGAAAGATATGTCTTGTCAAAAGTGTAATTATATCACAATATCTGGCATAAAGGTGTAATTGTGACAGTCCATGATGCGCACTGGTTGACTACATGTTAAAGTCATAACCCTTTTCTTCAATGTAGAGTCATGAAGATAACTATAGACAGCTTGCACCGACGTGGACACTTTCAACAGATGTTGACAGAACAGATTTAATAAATGTTACCAGAACAGATTTAATACATGTTGACAGAACAGATTTAATAAATGTTGCCAGAATAGATTTAATAGATGTTGACAGATAAGATTTAATAGATGTTGCCAGAAGAGATTTAATAGAAGTTTCCAGAACAGATTTAATAGATGTTGCCAGAATAGATTTAATAGATGTTGACAGAACAGTTTTAATAGATGTTGCCAGAAATGATTTAATAGATGTTGCCAGAACAGATTTAATAGATGTTGCCAGAAGAGATTTAATAGATGTTGCCAGAACAGATTTAATAGATATTGCCAGAACAGATTTAATAGATGTTGACAGAACAGATTTAATAGATGTTGACAGAAAAGATATAATAAATATTGCCAGAACAGATTTAATAGATGTTGCCAGAACAGATTTAATAGATGTTGACAGAACAGATATAATAGATTTTGCCAGAACAGATTTAATAGATGTTGCCAGAACAGATTTAATAGATGTTGCCAGGAAAGATTTAATAGATGTTGCCAGAACAGATTTAATAGATGTTGCCAGAACTGATTTATTAGATGTTGACAGAACAGATTTAATAGGTATTGACAGAACAGATTTAATAGGTATTGACAGAACAGATTTAATACATGTTGCCAAAACAGATTTAATAGGTGTTGACAGAACAGATTTAATAGATGTTACCAGAACATATTTAATAGATGTTACCAGAACAGATTTAATAGATGTTACCAGAACATATTTAATAGATGATGACAGAACAGATTTAATACATGTTGCCAAAACAGATTTAATAAATGTTGACAGAACAGATTTAATAAATGTTGCCAGAATAGATTTAATAGATGTTGACAGATAAGATTTAATAGATGTTGCCAGAAGAGATTTAATAGAAGTTTCCAGAACAGATTTAATAGATGTTGCCAGAATAGATTTAATAGATGTTGACAGAACAGTTTTAATAGATGTTGCCAGAAATGATTTAATAGATGTTGCCAGAACAGATTTAATAGATGTTGCCAGAAGAGATTTAATAGATGTTGCCAGAACAGATTTAATAGATATTGCCAGAACAGATTTAATAGATGTTGACAGAACAGATTTAATAGATGTTGACAGAAAAGATATAATAAATATTGCCAGAACAGATTTAATAGATGTTGCCAGAACAGATTTAATAGATATTGCCAGAACAGATATAATAGATGTTGCCAGAACAGATTTAAGAGATTTTGCCAAAACAGATTTAATAGATGTTGCCAGAAAAGATTTAATAGATGTTGCCAGAACAGATTTAATAGATGTTGCCAGAACTGATTTATTAGATGTTGACAGAACAGATTTAATAGGTATTGACAGAACAGATTAATAGGTATTGACAGAACAGATTTAATACATGTTGCCAAAACAGATTTAATAGGTGTTGACAGAACAGATTTAATAGATGTTACCAGAACAGATTTAATAGATGTTACCAGAACAGATTTAATAGATGTTACCAGAACATATTTAATAGATGATGACAGAACAGATTTAATACATGTTGCCAAAACAGATTTAATAAATGTTGACAGAACAGATTTAATAAATGTTGCCAGAATAGATTTAATAGATGTTGACAGATAAGATTTAATAGATGTTTCCAGAACAGATTTAAAAGATGTTGCCAGAATAGATTTAATAGATGTTGACAGAACAGTTTTAATAGATGTTGCCAGAAGAGATTTAATAGATGTTGCCAGAACAGATTTAATAGATGTTGCCAGAAGAGATTTAATAGATGTTGCCAGAACAGATTTAATAGATGTTGCCAGAACAGATTTAATAGATGTTGACAGAACAGATTTAATAGATGTTGACAGAAAAGATATAATAAATATTGCCAGAAAAGATTTAATAGATGTTGCCAGAACAGAATTAATAGATGTTGACAGAACAGATATAATAGATTTTGCCAGAACAGATTTAATAGATGTTGCCAGAACAAATGTAATAGATGTTGCCAGAAAAGATATAAAAGTTGTTGCCAGAACAGATTTAATAGATGTTGCCAGAACTGATATATTAGATGTTGACAGATCAGATTTAATAGATGTTGACACAACAGATTTAATAGATATTGCCAGAACAGTTATAATAGATGTTGCCAGAACAGATTTAAGAGATTTTGCCAGAACATATTTAATAGATGTTGCCAGAACAGATTTAATAGATGTTGCCAGAAAAGATTTAATAGATGTTGCCAGAACAGATTTAATAGATGTTGCCAGAACTGATTTATTAGATGTTGACAGATCAGATGTAATAGATGTTGACACAACAGATTTAATAGATGTTGCAAGAACAGATTTAATAGATGTTGACAGAACAGATTTAATTGAAGTTGACAGAATAGATTTAATAGATATTGCCAGAACAGATTTAATAGATGTTAACAGAACAGATTTAATAAATGTTGAAAGAACATATTTAATAGATGTTGACAGAACAGATGTAATAGCTGTCGCAAGAACATATTTAATAGATGTTGCCAGAACAGATTTAATAGATGTTGATAGAACAGCTTTAATAGATGTTGACAGAACAGATATAATAGATGTTGCCAGAACAGAATTAATAGATGTTGCCAGAACAGATTTAATAGATGTTGACAGAATAGATTTAATAGATGTTGCCAGAACAGATTTAATAGATTTTGCCAGAACAGATTTAATAGATGTTGCCAGAACAGATTTAATAGATGTTGACAGAATAGATTTAATAGATGTTGACAGAACAGATATAATAGATATTGCCAAAACAGATTTAATAGATGTTGCCAGAACAGATGTAATAGATGTTGACAGAACAGATATAAAAGATATTGCCAGAACAGATATAATAGATGTTGCCAGAACAGATTTAATAGATTTTGCCAGAACAGATTTAATAGATGGTGCCAGAACAGATTTAATAGATGTTGCCAGATCAGATTTAATAGATGTTGACACAACAGATTTAATAGATGTTGCCAGAATAGATTTAATAGATGTTGACAGTACATATTTAATAGATGTTGACAGAACAGATTTAATAGACGTTGACAGAACAGATGTAATAGAATATGCCAGAACAGATTTAATAGATTTTGACAGAACAAATTTAATAGATGTTGTCATAACAGATTTAATAGATGTTGCCAGAACAGATTTAATAGATGTAGCCAGAACAGATTGAATAGATGTTGCCACAACAGATTGAATAGATGTTGCCAGAACAGATTTAATAGTTGTTGTCAGAACAGATTTAATAGAAGTTGAAAGAATAGATGTAATCGATGTTGCCAGAACAGATTTAATAGATGTTGACAGATCAGATGTAATAGATGTCGCCAGAACATATTTAAAGATGTTGACAGAACAGATTTAATAGATGTTGACAGAACAGATGTAATCGATGTTGCCAGAACAGATTTAATAGATGTTGACAGAACAGATTAACTAGATGGTGACAGAACAGGTTTAATAGATGTTGACAGAAAAGATTTAATAGATGTTGACATAACAGATTTAATAGATGTTCCCAGAACAGATTTAATAGATGTTGCCAGAACAGATTTAATAGATGTTGCCAGAACAGATTTAATAGATGTTGCCAGAACACATTTAATAGATGTTGCCAGAACAGATTTAATAGATGTTGCCAGGACAGATTTAATAGATGGTGCCAGAACAGATTTAATAGATGTTGACAGAACAGATTTAATAGATGTTGACAGAACAGATTTAATAGATTTTGACAGAACATAATTAATAGATGTTACCAGAACAGATGTAATAGATGTTCACAGAACAGATTTAATAGATGTTGCCAGAACATATTTAAAGATGTTGAAATAATAGATTGAATAGATGGTGACAGAACATATTTAATAGATGTTGACAGAACAGATTTACTAGATGTTGACAGAACATATTTATAGATGTTGACAGAACGGAATTAATAGATGTTGACAGAACAGATTTAATATATGTTGATAGAACAGATTTAATAGATGTTACCAGAACATATTTAATAGATGATGACAGAACAGATTTAATACATGTTGCCAAAACAGATTTAATAAATGTTGACAGAACAGATGTAATAAATGTTGAAAGAATAGATTTAATAGATGTTGACTGATAAGATTTAATAGAGGTTGCCAGAAGAGATTTAATAGATGTTTCCAGAACAGATGTAATAGATGTTGCCAGAATAGATGTAATAGATGTTGACAGAACAGTTTTAATAGATGTTGCCAGAAGAGATTTAAGAGATGTTGCCAGAACAGATTTAATAGATGTTGCCAGAAGAGAGTTAATAGATGTTGCCAGAACAGATTTAATAGATGTTGCCAGAACAGATTTAATAGATGTTGACAGAACAGATTTAATAGATGTTGACAGAAAAGATATAATAAATATTGCCAGAACAGATTTAATAGATGTTGCCAGAACAGAATTAATAGATGTTGACAGAACAGATATAATAGATTTTGCAAGAACAGATTTAATAGATGTTGCCAGAACAGATGTAATAGATGTTGCCAGAAAAGATTTAAAAGTTGTTGCCAGAACAGATTTAATAGATGTTGCCAGAACTGATATATTAGATGTTGACAGATCAGATTTAATAGATGGTGACACAACAGATTTAATAGATATTGCCAGAACAGTTATAATAGATGTTGCCAGAACAGATTTAAGAGATTTTGCCAGAGCAGATTTAATAGATGTTGCCAGAACAGATTTAATAGATGTTGCCAGAAAAGATTTAATAGATGTTGCCAGAACAGATTTAATAGATGTTGCCAGAACTGATTTATTAGATGTTGACAGATCAGATGTAATAGATGTTGACACAACAGATGTAATAGATGTTGCAAGAACAGATTTAATAGATGTTGACAGAACAGATTTAATTGAAGTTGACAGAATAGATTTAATAGATATTGCCAGAACAGATTTAATAGATGTTAACAGAACAGATTTAATAAATGTTGAAAGAACAAATTTAATAGATGTTGACAGAACAGATGTAATAGCTGTCGCAAGAACATATTTAATAGATGTTGCCAGAACAGATTTAATAGATGTTGATAGAACAGCTTTAATAGATGTTGACAGAACAGATTTAATAGATGTTGCCAGAACAGAAGTAATAGATGTTGCCAGAACAGATTTAATAGATGTTGACAGAATAGATTTAATAGATGTTGCCAGAACAGATTTAATAGATTTTGCCAGAACAGATTTAATAGATGTTGCCAGAATAGAGTTAATAGATGTTGATAGAACAGATTTAATAGATGGTGACAGAATAGATTTAATAGATGTTGACAAAACAGATATAATAGATATTGCCAAAACAGATTTAATAGATGTTGCCAGAACAGATTTAATAGATGTTGACAGAACAGATATAAAAGATTTTGCCAGAACAGATATAATAGATGTTGCCAGAACAGATTTAATAGATTTTGCCAGAACAGATTTAATAGATGGTGCCAGAACAGATTTAATAGATGTTGCCAGATCAGATTTAATAGATGTTGACACAACAGATTTAATAGATGTTGCCAGAATAGATTTAATAGATGTTGACAGAACAGATTTAATAGATTTTGCCAGAACAGATTTAATAGATTTTGCCAGAACAGAGTTAATAGATGGTGATAAAACAGATTTAATAGATATTGACAGAACGGATTTAATAGATGTTGACAGAACAGATTTAATAGCTATTGTCAGAACAGATTTAATAGATGATGACAGTACATATTTAATAGATGTTGACAGAACAGATTTAATTGACGTTGACAGAACAGATTTAATAGAATATGCCAGAACAGATTTAATAGATTTTGACAGAACAAATTTAATAGATGTTGTCATAACAGATTTAATAGATGTTGCCAGAACAGATTTAATAGATGTTGCCAGAACAGATTGAATAGATGTTGCCAGAACAGATTGAATAGATGTTGCCAGAACAGATTTAATAGTTGTTGTCAGAACAGATTTAATAGATGTTGCCAGAATAGATGTAATCGATGTTGCCAGAACAGATTTAATAGATGTTGACAGATCAGATGTAATAGATGTCGCCAGAACATATTTAAAGATGTTGACAGAACAGATTTAATAGATGTTGACAGAACAGATGTAATCGATGTTGCCAGAACAGATTTTCTAGATGTTGACAGAACAGATTAACTAGATGGTGACAGAACAGGTTTAATAGATGTTGAAAGAAAAGATTTAATAGATGTTGACATAATAGATTTAATAGATGTTCGAAGAAAAGATTTAATAGATGTTGCCAGAACAGACTTAGTAGATGTTGCCAGAACATATTTAATAGATGTTGCCAGAACACATTTAATAGATGGTGCCAGAACAGATTTAATAGATGTTGCCAGGACAGATGTAATAGATGGTGCCAGAACAGATTTAATAGATGTTGACAGAACAGATGTAATAGATGTTGACAGAACAGATTTAATAGATTTTGACAGAACAGAATTAATAGATGTTACCAGAACAGATTTAATAGATGTTGACAGAACAGATTTAATAGATGTTGCCAGAACATATGTAAAGATGTTGAAAGAATAGATTGAATAGATGTTGACAGAACATATTTAATAGATGTTGACAGAACAGATTTACTAGATGTTGACAGAACATATTTATAGATGTTGACAGAACGGATTTAATAGATGTTGACAGAACAGATTTAATATATGTTGATAGAACAGATTTAATAGATGTTGGCAGAACAGATCTATAGATGTCGATATAATAGATGTAAATGATGTTGACAGAACAGATTTAATAGATGTTGAACAGAACAGATTAATAGATGTTAACTGAACAGATTTAATAGATGTTACAGAATAGATTTAATAGATGTTGCCAGAACAGATTTTATACATGTTGCCGAAACAGATTTATAGATGTTGACAGAACAGATGTACTAGATGTTGACAGAACAGATGTAATAGATGTTGTCATAAACAGATTTAATAGATGTTGACAGAACAGAATGTAATAGATGTTGACAGAACAGATTTAATAGATGTTGACAGAACAGATTTAATAGATTTTGGCAGAACAGATTTATAGATGTTGACAGTACAGATTTAATAGATGTGGCAGAACAGATTTAACAGAAGTTGACAGAACAGATTTATAGATTTTTTACAGAACAGATGTAATAGATGTTGACAGAACAGATTTAATAGATGTTGATAGAACAGATTTAATAGATGTTGGCAGAACAGATTTATAGATGTTGATATAATAGATGTAATAGATGTTGCCAGAACAGATGTAATAGATTTTGCCAGAACAGATTTAATAGATTTGCCAGAATAGAGTTAATAGATGTTGATAGAACAGATTTATAGATTTTGCAGAATAGATGTAATAGATGTTGACCAGAACAGATATAATAGATATTGCCAAAACAGATTTAATAGATGTTGCCAGACCAGATTTAATAGATTTTGCCCAGAACAGATGTAATAGATGTTGACAGAATAGAGTTAATAGATGTTGATAGAACAGATTTAATAGATGGTTGACAGAATAGATTTAATAGATGGTGTCAGAAACATATAATATATATTGCCAAATCAGATTTAATAGATGTTGCCAGAACAGATTTAATAGATGGTGACAGAACAGATATAAAAGATATTGCCAGAACAGATATAATAGATGTTGCCAGAACAGATTTAATAGATTTTTGCCAGAACAGATTTAATAGATGTTGCCAGAACAGATTTAATAGATGTTGCCAGAATCAGATTTAATAGATGATGACACAACAGATTTAATAGATGTTGCCAGAATAGATTTAATAGTTGTTGACAGAACAGATTTAATAGATTTTGCCAGAACAGATGTAATAGATGCTGCCAGAACAGAGTTAATAGATGTTGACAGAACAGATTTAATAGATATTGACAGAACGGATGTAATAGATGTTGACAGAACAGATTTAATAGCTATTGTCAGAACAGATTTAATAGAGGATGACAGTTAATATTTAATAGATGTTGACAGAACAGATTTAACATGACGTTGACAGAACAGATTTAATACAATATGCCAGAACAGATTTAATAGATTTTGACAGAACAAATTTAATAGATGTTGTCATAACAGATTTAATAGATGTTGCCAGAACAGATTTAATAGATGTTGCCAGAACAGATTTAATAGTTGTTGTCAGAACAGATTTAATAGATGTTGCCAGAACAGATTTAATAGATGATGACAGAACAGATTTAATAGATGTTTACGGACCAGATGTAATAGATGTTGCCAGAACAGATTTAATAGATGTTGACAGATCAGATTTAATAGATGTCGCCAGAACATATTTAAAGATGTTGACAGAACAAATTTAATAGATGTTGACAGAACAGATTTAATCGATGTTGCCAGAACAGATTTACTAGATGTTGACAGATCAGAATAACTAGATGTTGACAGAACAGGCGTAATAGATGTTGACAGAAAAGATTTAATAGATGTTGCCAGAACAGATTTAATAGATGTTGACGTAACATATTTAATAGATGTTGACAGCACAGATGGTATAGACTTTGACAGAACCGATGTAATAGATGTTGCCAGAACAGATTTAATAGATGTTGACATACCATATTTAATAGATGTTGCCAGGACAGATTTAATAGATGTTGCCAGAACACATTTAATAGATGTTGACATAACAGATTTAATAGATGTTGCCAGAACAGATTTAATAGATGTTGACAACACAGATGTAATAGACGTTGACAGAACCGATTTAATAGATGTTGCGAGAACAGATTTAATAGATGTGTCCAGAACAGATTTAATAGATGTTGCCAGAACACATTTAATAGATGTTGCCAGAACAGATTTAATAGATGGTGCCAGAACAGATTTAATAGATGTTTCCCAAACACATTTAATAGATGTTGACATAACAGATTTAATAGATGTTGCCAGAACAGATTTAATAGATGTTGACAACACAGATGTAATAGACGTTGACAGAACCGATTTAATAGATGTTGCGAGAACAGATTTAATAGATGTGTCCAGAACAGATTTAATAGATGTTGCCAGAACACATTTAATAGATGTTGCCAGAACAGATTTAATAGATGGTGCCAGAACAGATTTAATAGATGTTTCCCAAACAGATTTAATAGATGTTGACAGAACAGATTTAATAGATTTTGACATAACAGATTTAATAGATGTTTCCCAAACAGATGTAATAGATGGTACCAGAACAGATTTAATAGATGTTGACAGAACAGATTTAATAGATGTTGCCAGAACATATTTAAAGATGTTGACAGAACAGATTTACTAGATGTTGACAGAACAGATTTATAGATGTTGACAGAACAGATTTAATAGATGTTGATAGAACAGATTTAATAGATGTTGGCAGAACAGATTTATAGATGTCGATATAATAGATGTAATAGATGTTGACAGAACAGATTTAATAGATGTTGGCAGAACAGATTTATAGATGTCGATATAATAGATGTAATAGATGTTGACAGAACAGATTTAATAGATGTTGACAGAACAGATTTAATAGATGTTAACAGAACAGATTTAATAGTTGTTGACAGAATAGATTTAATAGATGTTGTCAGAACAGATTTAATACATGTTGCCGGAACAGATTTATAGATGTTGACAGAACAGATAAAATAGATTTTGACTGAACAGATGTAATAGATGTTGTCATAACAGATTTAATAGATGTTGACAGAACAGATCTAAGAGATGTTGACAGAACAGATTTAATAGATATTGAGAGAATAGATTTAATAAATTTTGGCAGAACAGATTTAATAGATGTTGACAGAACTGATTTAATAGATGTTGACAGAACAGATTTAATAGATGTTAACGAACAGATTTAATAGATGTTGACAGAACAGATTTAATAGATGTTGACAGAACAGATTTAATACATGTTGCCGAAACAGATTTATAGATGTTGACAGAACAGATGTAATAGATGTTGACTGAACAGATGTAATAGATGTTGTCATAACAGATTTAATAGATTTTGACAGAACAGATTTAATAGATGTTGACAGAACAGATTTAATAGATGTTGACAGAACAATTTAATAGATTTTGGCAGAACAGATTTAATAGATGTTGACAGTACAGATTTAATAGATGTTGGCAGAACAGATTTAACAGAAGTTGACAGAACAGATTTATAGATGTTTACAGAACAGATGTAATAGATGTTGACAGAACAGATTTAATAGATGTTGATAGAACAGATTTAATAGATGTTGGCAGAACAGATTTATAGATGTTGATATAATAGATGTATTAGATGATGCCAGAACAGATGTAAATAGATTGTGCCAGAACAGATTTAATAGATGTTTGCCAGAATAGAGTTAATAGATGTTGATAGAACAGATTTAATAGATTTTACAGAATAGATTTAATAGATGTTGACAGAACAGATATAATAGATATTGCCAAAAACAGATTTAATAGATGTTGCCAGACCAGATTTAAATAGATATTGCCAGAACAGATGTAATAGATGTTGACAGAATAGAGTTAATAGATGTTGATAGAACAGATTTAATAGATGTTGACAGAATAGATGTAACAGATGGTGTCAGAACAGATATAATATATATTGCCAAATCAGAGTTAATAGATGTTGCCAGAACAGATTTAATTAGATGTTGACAGAACAGATATAAAAGATATTGCCAGAACAGATATAATAGATGTTGCCAGAAACAGATTTAATAGATTTTGCCAGAACAGATTTAATAGATGTTGCCAGAACCGATGTAATAGATGTTGCCAGATCAGATTTAATAGATGATGACACAACAGATTTAATAGATGTTGCCAGAATAGATTTAATAGTTTGTTGACAGAACAGATTTAATAGATTTTGCCAGAACAGATTTAAATAGATGCTGGCCAGAACAGAGTTATAGATGTTGACAGAACAGATTTAATAGCTATTGTCAGAATAGATTTAATAGAGGATGACAGTTAATATTTATAGATGTTGACAGAACAGATTTAACATGACGTTGACAGAACAGATTTATAGAATATGCCAGAACAGATTTAATAGATTTTGACAGAACAGATGTAATAGATGTTGTCATAAACAGATTTAATAGATGTTGCCAGAACAGATTGAATAGATGTTGCCAGAACAGATTTAATAGTTGTTGTCAGAACAGATTTAATAGATGTTGCCAGGAACAGATTTACTAGATGCTTGACAGAACAGATTAACTAGATGTTTGACAGAACAGATTTAATAGATTTTTCCAGAACAGATTAAATAGATGCTGCCAGAACAGATTTAATAGATGTTGACATAACATATTTAATAGATGTTGACAGCACAGATGTTATAGACGTTGACAGAACCGATGTAATAGATGTTGCCAGAACAGATTTAATAGATATTGAATAACATATTTAATAGATGTTGCCAGGACAGATTTAATAGATGTTGCCAGAACAGATTTAATAGATGTTGACATAACAGATGTAATAGATGTTGCCAGAACAGATTTAATAGATGTTGACAACACAGATGTAATAGACGTTGACAGAACCGATTTAATAGATGTTGCCAGAACAGATTTAATAGATGTGTCCAGAACAGATTTAATAGATGTTGCCGAGAACACATTTAATAGATGTTGCCAGAAAAGATTTAATAGATGTTGCCAGAACAGATTTAATAATGGTGGCCAGAACAGATTTAATAGATGGTGCCAGAACAGATTTAATAGATGTTTCCAAACAGATTTAATAGATGTTGACATAACATATTTAATAGATCTTGACATAACAGATTTAATAGTGTTTCCCAAACAGATGTAATAGATGTTACCAGAACAGATTTAATAGATGTTGACAGAACAGATTTAATAGCTGTTGCCAGAACATATTTAAAGATGTTGAGAAGAATAGAGTGTAATAGATGTTGACAGAACAGATTTAATAGATGTTGACAGAACAGATTTACATAGATGTTGACAGAAACAGATTTATAGATGTTGACAGAACAGATTTAATAGATGTTGATAGAACAGATTTAATAGATGTTGCAGAACGAGTTTATAGATGTCGATATAATAGATGTAATAGATGTTGACAGAACAGATTTAATAGATGTTGACAGAACAGATTTATAGATGTTAACAGAACAGATTTAATAGATGTTGACAGAATAGATTTAATAGATGTTGTCAGAACAGATTTAATACATGTTGCCCGGAGACAGATGTATAGATGTTAGACAGAACAGATGAAAATAGTTTGGACTGAACAGATGTAATAGATGTTGTCATAACAGATTTAATAGATGTTGACAGAACAGATTTAATAGATGTTGACAGAGACAGAATTAATAGATGTTGACAGAACAGATTTAATAGATTTTGGCTGAACAGATTTAATAGATGTTGACAGAACAGATTTAATAGATGTTGACAGAACAGATTTAATAGATTTTGACAGAACAGATTTAATAGATGTTGACAGAACAGATTTAATAGATGTTGACAGAACAGATTTAATAGATGTTGACAGAACAGATTTAATAGATGTTGCCAGAACAGATTTAATAGATGTTGACAGAACAGATTTAATAGATGTTGACAGAACAGATTTAATAGATGTTGACAGAACAGATAATAGATGTTGCCAGAACAGATTTAATAGATGTTGCCAGAACAGATTTAATAGATGTTGCCAGAACAGATTTAATAGATGTTGACAGAACAGATTTAATAGATGTTGACAGAACAGATTTAATAGATGTTGACAGAACAGATTTAATAGATGTTGACAGAACAGATTTAATAGATGTTGCCAAACAGATTTAATAGATGTTGACAGAACAGATTTAATAGATGTTGACAGAACAGATTTAAAAGATGTTGCCAGAACAGATTTAATAGATGTTGCCAGAACAGATTTAATAGATGTTGCCAGAACAGATTTAATAGATGTTGCCAGAACAGATTTAATAGATGTTGCCAGAACAGATTTAATAGATGTTGACAGAACAGATTTAATAGATGTTGCCAGAACAGATTTAATAGATGTTGACAGAACAGATTTAATAGATGTTGCCAGAACAGATTTAATAGATGTTGCCAGAACAGATTAATAGATGTTGACAGAACAGATTTAATAGATGTTGACAGAACAGATTTAATAGATGTTGACAGAACAGATTTAATAGATGTTGTCAGAACAGATTTAATAGATGTTGACAGAAATATTTAATAGATGTTGACAGAACAGATTTAATAGATGTTGACAGAACAGATTTAATAGATGTTGCCAGAACAGATTTAATAGATTTTGCCAGAACAGATTTAATAGATGTTGTCTCTTATACACAACTAGATTTAATAGATGTTGCCAGAACAGATTTAATAGATGTTGCCAGAACAGATTTAATAGATGTTGACAGAACAGATTTAATAGATGTTGCCAGAACAGATTTACTAGATGTTGACAGAACAGATTAACTAGATGTTGACAGAACAGGTTTAATAGATGTTGACAGAACAGATTTAATAGATGTTGCCAGAACAGATTTAATAGATGTTGACAGAACAGATTTAATAGATGTTGACAGAACAGATTTAATAGATGTTGACAGAACAGATTTAATAGATGTTGCCAGAACAGATTTAATAGATGTTGCCAGAACAGATTTAATAGATGTTGCCAGAACAGATTTAATAGATGTTGCCAGAACAGATTTAATAGATGTGCCAGAACAGATTTAATAGATGTTGCCAGAACAGATTTAATAGATGTTGCCAGAACAGATTTAATAGATGTTGACAGAACAGATTTAATAGATGTTGACAGAACAGATTTAATAGATGTTTCCAGAACAGATTTAATAGATGTTAACCAGAACAGATTAAATAGAGTTGACAGATAGGTTATAGATTTGATAGAACAGATTTAATAGATTTTACAGATAGATTTAATAGATGTTTGACAGAACAGATATAATAGATATTGCCAAAACAGATTTAATAGATGTTGCCAGACCAGATTTAATAGATATTGCCAGAACAGATGTAATAGATGTTGACAGAATAGAGTTAATAGATGTTGATAGAACAGATTTAATAGATGTTGACAGAATAGATGTAACAGATGGTGTCAGAACAGATATAATATATATTGCCAAATCAGAGTTAATAGATGTTGCCAGAACAGATTTAATAGATGTTGACAGAACAGATATAAAAGATATTGCCAGAACAGATATAATAGATGTTGCCAGAACAGATTTAATAGATTTTGCCAGAACAGATTTAATAGATGTTGCCAGAACCGATGTAATAGATGTTGCCAGATCAGATTTAATAGATGATGACACAACAGATTTAATAGATGTTGCCAGAATAGATTTAATAGTTGTTGACAGAACAGATTTAATAGATTTGCCAGAACAGATTTAATAGATGCTTGGCCAGAACAGAGTTAATAGATGTTGACAGAACAGATTTAATAGCTATTGTCAGAATAGATTTAATAGAGGATGACAGTTAATATTAATAGATGTTGACAGAACAGATTTAACATGACGTTGACAGAACAGATTTAATAGAATATGCAGAACAGATTTATAGATTTTGACAGAACAGATGTAATAGATGTTGTCATAACAGAGTTAATAGATGTTGCCAGAACAGATTGAATAGATGTTGCCAGAACAGATTTAATAGTTTGTTGTCAGAACAGATTTAATAGATGTTGCCAGAACAGATTTACTACATGTTGACAGAACAGATTAACTAGATGTTGACAGAACAGGTTTAATAGATGTTGACAGAAAAGATTTAATAGATGTTGCCAGAACAGATTTAATAGATGTTGACATAACATATTTAATAGATGTTGACAGCACAGATGTTATAGACGTTGACAGAACCGATGTAATAGATGTTGCCAGAACAGATTAAGAGATATTGACATAACATATTTAATAGATGTTGCCAGGACAGATTTAATAGATGTTGCCAAGAACAGATTTAATAGATGTTGACATAAACAGATGTAATAGAGTTTGCCAGAACAGATTTAATAGATGTGACAACACAGATGTAATAGACGTTGACAGAACCGATTTAATAGATGTTGCCAGAACAGATTTAATAGATGTGTCCAGAACAGATTTAATAGATGTTGCCAGAACACATTTAATAGATGTTGCCAGAAAAGATTTAATAGATGTTGCCAGAACAGATTTAATAGATGGTGCCAGAACAGATTTAATAGATGGTGCCAGGAACAGATTTAATAGATGTTTCCCAAACAGATTTAATAGATGTTGACAGAACATATTTAATAGATCTTGACATAACAGATTTAATAGATGTTTCCCAAACAGATGTAATAGATGTTACCAGAACAGATTTAATAGATGTTGACAGAACAGATTTAATAGCTGTTGCCAGAACATATTTAAAGATGTTGAAAGAATAGATGTAATAGATGTTGACAGAACAGATTAATAGATGTTGACAGAAACAGATTTACTAGATGTTGACAGAACAGATTTATAGATGTTGACAGAAACAGATTTAATAGATGTTGATAGAACAGATTTAATAGATGTTGGCAGAACAGATTTATAGATGTCGATATAATAGATGTAATAGATGTTGACAGAACAGATTTAATAGATGTTGACAGAACAGATTTAATAGATGTTAACAGAACAGATTTAATAGATGTTGACAGAATAGATTTAATAGATGTTGTCAGAACAGATTTAATACATGTTGCCGGAACAAGATGTATAGATGTTGACAGAACAGATGAAATAGATTTTGACTGAACAGATGTAATAGATGTTGTCATAACAGATTTAATAGATGTTGACAGAACAGATTTAATAGATGTTGACAGAACAGAATTAATAGATGTTGACAGAACAGATTTAATAGATTTTGGCAGAACAGATTTAATAGATGTTGACAGTACAGAGTTAATAGATGTTGGCAGAACAGATTTACAGAAGTTGACAGAACCAGATTTATAGATGTTTACAGAACAGATCTAATAGATGTTGACAGAACAGATTTAATAGATGTTGATAGAACAGATTTAATAGATGTTGCCAGAAATAGAGTTAATAGATGTTGATAGAACAGATTTAATAGATTTTGCAGAATAGATTTAATAGATGTTGACAGAACAGATATAATAGATATTGCCAAAACAGATGTATAGATGTTGCCAGACCAGATTTAATAGATATTGCCAGAACAGATGTAATAGATGTTGACAGAATAGAGTTAATAGATGTTGATAGAACAGATTTAATAGATGTTGACAGATTAGATTTAATAGATGGTGTCAGAACAGATATAATATATATTGCCAAATCAGATTTAATAGATGTTGAAAGAAAAGGATTTAATAGATGTTGACAGAACAGATATAAAAGATATTGCCAGAACAGATATAATAGATGTTGCCAGAACAGATGTAATAGATTTTGCCAGAACAGATTTAATAGATGTTGCCAGAACAGATTTAATAGATGTTGCCAGATCAGATTTAATAGATGATGACACAACAGATTTAATAGATGTTGCCAGAATAGATTTAGTAGATGCTGCCAGAACAGATTTAATAGATTTTTGCCAGAACAGATGTAATAGATGTTGCCAGAACAGATTTAATAGATGCTGCCAGAATAGAGTTAATAGATATTGACAGAACGGATTTAATAGATGTTGACAGAGCAGATTTAATAGCTATTGTCGGAACAGATTTAATAGATGATGACAGTACATATTTAATAGATCTTGACAGAACAGAATTAATAGACGTTGACAGAACATATTTAATAGAATATGCCAGAACAGATTTAATAGATTTTGACAGAACAGATTTAATAGATGTTGTCATAACAGATTTAATAGATGTTGCCAGAACAGATTGAATAGATGTTGCCAGAACAGATTTAATAGTTGTTGTCAGAACAGATTTAATAGATGTTGCCAGAACAGATTTACTAGATGCTGACAGAACAGATTAACTAGATGTTGACAGAACAGGTGTAATAGATGTTGACAGAAAAGATTTAATAGATGTTGCCAGAACAGATTTAATAGATGTTGACAACACAGATGTAATAGACGTTGACAGAACCGATTTAATAGATGTTGCCAGAACAGATTTAATAGATGTGTCCAGAACAGATTTAATAGATGTTGCCAGAACACATTTAATAGATGTTGCCAGAACAGATTTAATAGATGGTGCCAGTACAGATTTAATAGATGGTGCCAGAACAGATTTAATAGATGGTGCCAGAACAGATTTAATAGATGTTTCCCAAACAGATTTAATAGATGTTGACAGAACAGATTTAATAGATCTTGACATAACAGATTTAATAGATGTTTCCCAAACATATTTAATAGATGTTACCAGAACAGATTTAATAGATGTTGACAGAACAGATGTAATAGATGTTGCCAGAACATATTTAAAGATGTTGAAAGAATAGATTTAATAGATGTTGACAGAACAGATTTAATAGATGTTGACAGAACAGATTTACTAGATGTTGACAGAACAGATTTATAGATGTTGACAGAACAGATTTAATAGATGTTGACAGAACAGACTTAATATATGTTGATAGAACAGATTTAATAGATGTTGGCAGAACAGATTTTAGATGTCGATATAATAGATGTAATAGATGTTGACAGAACAGATTTAATAGATGTTGACAGAACAGATTTAATAGATGTTAACTGAACAGATTTAATAGATGTTGACAGAATAGATTTAATAGATGTTGCCAGAACAGATTTTATACATGTTGCCGAAACAGATTTATAGATGTTGACAGAACAGATGTAATAGATGTTGACAGAACAGATGTAATAGATGTTGTCATAACAGATTTAATAGATTTTGACAGAACAGATGTAATAGATGTTGACAGAACAGATTTAATAGATGTTGACAGAACAGATTTAATAGATTTTGGCAGAACAGATTTAATAGATGTTGACAGTACAGATTTAATAGATGTTGGCAGAACAGATTTAACAGAAGTTGACAGAACAGATTTATAGATTTTTACAGAACAGATGTAATAGATGTTGACAGAACAGATTTAATAGATGTTGATAGAACAGATTTAATAGATGTTGGCAGAACAGATTTATAGATGTTGATATAATAGATGTAATAGATGTTGCCAGAACAGATGTAATAGATTTTGCCAGAACAGATTTAATAGATGTTGCCAGAATAGAGTTAATAGATGTTGATAGAACAGATTTAATAGATTTTGCAGAATAGATGTAATAGATGTTGACAGAACAGATATAATAGATATTGCCAAAACAGATTTAATAGATGTTGCCAGACCAGATTTAATAGATTTTGCCAGAACAGATGTAATAGATGTTGACAGAATAGAGTTAATAGATGTTGATAGAACAGATTTAATAGATGTTGACAGAATAGATTTAATAGATGGTGTCAGAACAGATATAATATATATTGCCAAATCAGATTTAATAGATGTTGCCAGAACAGATTTAATAGATGGTGACAGAACAGATATAAAAGATATTGCCAGAACAGATATAATAGATGTTGCCAGAACAGATTTAATAGATTTTGCCAGAACAGATTTAATAGATGTTGCCAGAACAGATTTAATAGATGTTGCCAGATCAGATTTAATAGATGATGACACAACAGATTTAATAGATGTTGCCAGAATAGATTTAATAGTTGTTGACAGAACAGATTTAATAGATTTTGCCAGAACAGATGTAATAGATGCTGCCAGAACAGAGTTAATAGATGTTGACAGAACAGATTTAATAGATATTGACAGAACGGATGTAATAGATGTTGACAGAACAGATTTAATAGCTATTGTCAGAACAGATTTAATAGAGGATGACAGTTAATATTTAATAGATGTTGACAGAACAGATTTAACATGACGTTGACAGAACAGATTTAATACAATATGCCAGAACAGATTTAATAGATTTTGACAGAACAAATTTAATAGATGTTGTCATAACAGATTTAATAGATGTTGCCAGAATAGATTTAATAGATGTTGCCAGAACAGATTTAATAGTTGTTGTCAGAACAGATTTAATAGATGTTGCCAGAACAGATTTAATAGATGATGACAGAACAGATTTAATAGATGTTTACGGACCAGATGTAATAGATGTTGCCAGAACAGATTTAATAGATGTTGACAGATCAGATTTAATAGATGTCGCCAGAACATATTTAAAGATGTTGACAGAACAAATTTAATAGATGTTGACAGAACAGATTTAATCGATGTTGCCAGAACAGATTTACTAGATGTTGACAGATCAGAATAACTAGATGTTGACAGAACAGGTGTAATAGATGTTGACAGAAAAGATTTAATAGATGTTGCCAGAACAGATTTAATAGATGTTGACGTAACATATTTAATAGATGTTGACAGCACAGATGGTATAGACTTTGACAGAACCGATGTAATAGATGTTGCCAGAACAGATTTAATAGATGTTGACATACCATATTTAATAGATGTTGCCAGGACAGATTTAATAGATGTTGCCAGAACACATTAATAGATGTTGACATAACAGATTTAATAGATGTTGCCAGAACAGATTTAATAGATGTTGACAACACAGATGTAATAGACGTTGACAGAACCGATTTAATAGATGTTGCGAGAACAGATTTAATAGATGTGTCCAGAACAGATTTAATAGATGTTGCCAGAACACATTTAATAGATGTTGCCAGAACAGATTTAATAGATGGTGCCAGAACAGATTTAATAGATGTTCCCAAACAGATTTAATAGATGTTGACAGAACAGATTTAATAGATTTTGACATAACAGATTTAATAGATGTTTCCCAAACAGATGTAATAGATGGTACCAGAACAGATTTAATAGATGTTGACAGAACAGATTTAATAGATGTTGCCAGAACATATTTAAAGATGTTGACAGAACAGATTTACTAGATGTTGACAGAACAGATTTATAGATGTTGACAGAACAGATTTAATAGATGTTGATAGAACAGATTTAATAGATGTTGGCAGAACAGATTTATAGATGTCGATATAATAGATGTAATAGATGTTGACAGAACAGATTTAATAGATGTTGGCAGAACAGATTTATAGATGTCGATATAATAGATGTAATAGATGTTGACAGAACAGATTTAATAGATGTTGACAGAACAGATTTAATAGATGTTAACAGAACAGATTTAATAGTTGTTGACAGAATAGATTTAATAGATGTTGTCAGAACAGATTTAATACATGTTGCCGGAACAGATTTATAGATGTTGACAGAACAGATAAAATAGATTTTGACTGAACAGATGTAATAGATGTTGTCATAACAGATTTAATAGATGTTGACAGAACAGATCTAATAGATGTTGACAGAACAGATTTAATAGATATTGAGAGAATAGATTTAATAAATTTTGGCAGAACAGATTTAATAGATGTTGACAGAACTGATTTAATAGATGTTGACAGAACAGATTTAATAGATGTTAACGGAACAGATTTAATAGATGTTGACAGAATAGATTTAAAAGATGTTGCCAGAACAGATTTAATACATGTTGCCGAAACAGATTTATAGATGTTGACAGAACAGATGTAATAGATGTTTACTGAACAGATGTAATAGATGTTGTCATAACAGATTTAATAGATTTTGACAGAACAGATGTAATAGATGTTGACAGAACAGATTTAATAGATGTTGACAGAACAGATTTAATAGATTTTGGCAGAACAGATTTAATAGATGTTGACAGTACAGATTTAATAGATGTTGGCAGAACAGATTTAACAGAAGTTGACAGAACAGATTTATAGATGTTTACAGAACAGATGTAATAGATGTTGACAGAACAGATTTAATAGATGTTGATAGAACAGATTTAATAGATGTTGGCAGAACAGATTTATAGATGTTGATATAATAGATGTATTAGATGATGCCAGAACAGATGTAATAGATTGTGCCAGAACAGATTTAATAGATGTTGCCAGAATAGAGTTAATAGATGTTGATAGAACAGATTTAATAGATTTTACAGAATAGATTTAATAGATGTTGACAGAACAGATATAATAGATATTGCCAAAACAGATTTAATAGATGTTGCCAGACCAGATTTAATAGATATTGCCAGAACAGATGTAATAGATGTTGACAGAATAGAGTTAATAGATGTTGATAGAACAGATTTAATAGATGTTGACAGAATAGATGTAACAGATGGTGTCAGAACAGATATAATATATATTGCCAAATCAGAGTTAATAGATGTTGCCAGAACAGATTTAATAGATGTTGACAGAACAGATATAAAAGATATTGCCAGAACAGATATAATAGATGTTGCCAGAACAGATTTAATAGATTTTGCCAGAACAGATTTAATAGATGTTGCCAGAACCGATGTAATAGATGTTGCCAGATCAGATTTAATAGATGATGACACAACAGATTTAATAGATGTTGCCAGAATAGATTTAATAGTTGTTGACAGAACAGATTTAATAGATTTTGCCAGAACAGATTTAATAGATGCTGCCAGAACAGAGTTAATAGATGTTGACAGAACAGATTTAATAGCTATTGTCAGAATAGATTTAATAGAGGATGACAGTTAATATTTAATAGATGTTGACAGAACAGATTTAACATGACGTTGACAGAACAGATTTAATAGAATATGCCAGAACAGATTTAATAGATTTTGACAGAACAGATGTAATAGATGTTGTCATAACAGATTTAATAGATGTTGCCAGAACAGATTGAATAGATGTTGCCAGAACAGATTTAATAGTTGTTGTCAGAACAGATTTAATAGATGTTGCCAGAACAGATTTACTAGATGCTGACAGAACAGATTAACTAGATGTTGACAGAACAGGTTTAATAGATGTTGACAGAAAAGATTTAATAGATGTTGCCAGAACAGATTTAATAGATGTTGACATAACATATTTAATAGATGTTGACAGCACAGATGTTATAGACGTTGACAGAACCGATGTAATAGATGTTGCCAGAACAGATTTAATAGATATTGACATAACATATTTAATAGATGTTGCCAGGACAGATTTAATAGATGTTGCCAGAACAGATTTAATAGATGTTGACATAACAGATGTAATAGATGTTGCCAGAACAGATTTAATAGATGTTGACAACACAGATGTAATAGACGTTGACAGAACCGATTTAATAGATGTTGCCAGAACAGATTTAATAGATGTGTCCAGAACAGATTTAATAGATGTTGCCAGAACACATTTAATAGATGTTGCCAGAAAAGATTTAATAGATGTTGCCAGAACAGATTTAATAGATGGTGCCAGAACAGATTTAATAGATGGTGCCAGAACAGATTTAATAGATGTTTCCCAAACAGATTTAATAGATGTTGACAGAACATATTTAATAGATCTTGACATAACAGATTTAATAGATGTTTCCCAAACAGATGTAATAGATGTTACCAGAACAGATTTAATAGATGTTGACAGAACAGATTTAATAGCTGTTGCCAGAACATATTTAAAGATGTTGAAAGAATAGATGTAATAGATGTTGACAGAACAGATTTAATAGATGTTGACAGAACAGATTTACTAGATGTTGACAGAACAGATTTATAGATGTTGACAGAACAGATTTAATAGATGTTGATAGAACAGATTTAATAGATGTTGGCAGAACAGATTTATAGATGTCGATATAATAGATGTAATAGATGTTGACAGAACAGATTTAATAGATGTTGACAGAACAGATTTAATAGATGTTAACAGAACAGATTTAATAGATGTTGACAGAATAGATTTAATAGATGTTGTCAGAACAGATTTAATACATGTTGCCGGAACAGATGTATAGATGTTGACAGAACAGATGAAATAGATTTTGACTGAACAGATGTAATAGATGTTGTCATAACAGATTTAATAGATGTTGACAGAACAGATTTAATAGATGTTGACAGAACAGAATTAATAGATGTTGACAGAACAGATTTAATAGATTTTGGCAGAACAGATTTAATAGATGTTGACAGTACAGATTTAATAGATGTTGGCAGAACAGATTTAACAGAAGTTGACAGAACAGATTTATAGATGTTTACAGAACAGATCTAATAGATGTTGACAGAACAGATTTAATAGATGTTGATAGAACAGATTTAATAGATGTTGCCAGAATAGAGTTAATAGATGTTGATAGAACAGATTTAATAGATTTTGCAGAATAGATTTAATAGATGTTGACAGAACAGATATAATAGATATTGCCAAAACAGATGTAATAGATGTTGCCAGACCAGATTTAATAGATATTGCCAGAACAGATGTAATAGATGTTGACAGAATAGAGTTAATAGATGTTGATAGAACAGATTTAATAGATGTTGACAGATTAGATTTAATAGATGGTGTCAGAACAGATATAATATATATTGCCAAATCAGATTTAATAGATGTTGAAAGAAAAGATTTAATAGATGTTGACAGAACAGATATAAAAGATATTGCCAGAACAGATATAATAGATGTTGCCAGAACAGATGTAATAGATTTTGCCAGAACAGATTTAATAGATGTTGCCAGAACAGATTTAATAGATGTTGCCAGATCAGATTTAATAGATGATGACACAACAGATTTAATAGATGTTGCCAGAATAGATTTAATAGTTGTTGACAGAACAGATTTAATAGATTTTGCCAGAACAGATGTAATAGATGCTGCCAGAACAGAGTTAATAGATGTTGACAGAACAGATTTAATAGATATTGACAGAACGGATTTAATAGATGTTGACAGAACAGATTTAATAGCTATTGTCAGAACAGATTTAATAGAGGATGACAGTTAATATTTAATAGATGTTGACAGAACAGATTTAACATGACGTTGACAGAACAGATTTAATAGAATATGCCAGAACAGATTTAATAGATTTTGACAGAACAGATTTAATAGATGTTGTCATAACAGATTTAATAGATGTTGCCAGAACAGATTGAATAGATGTTGCCAGAACAGATTTAATAGTTGTTGTCAGAACAGATTTAATAGATGTTGCCAGAACAGATTTACTAGATGCTGACAGAACAGATTAACTAGATGTTGACAGAACAGGTGTAATAGATGTTGACAGAAAAGATTTAATAGATGTTGCCAGAACAGATTTAATAGATGTTGACAACACAGATGTAATAGACGTTGACAGAACCGATTTAATAAATGTTGCCAGAACAGATTTAATAGATGTGTCCAGAACAGATTTAATAGATGTTGCCAGAACACATTTAATAGATGTTGCCAGAACAGATTTAATAGATGGTGCCAGTACAGATTTAATAGATGGTGCCAGAACAGATTTAATAGATGGTGCCAGAACAGATTTAATAGATGTTTCCCAAACAGATTTAATAGATGTTGACAGAACAGATTTAATAGATCTTGACATAACAGATTTAATAGATGTTTCCCAAACATATTTAATAGATGTTACCAGAACAGATTTAATAGATGTTGACAGAACAGATGTAATAGATGTTGCCAGAACATATTTAAAGATGTTGAAAGAATAGATTTAATAGATGTTGACAGAACAGATTTAATAGATGTTGACAGAACAGATTTACTAGATGTTGACAGAACAGATTTATAGATGTTGACAGAACAGATTTAATAGATGTTGACAGAACAGACTTAATATATGTTGATAGAACAGATTTAATAGATGTTGGCAGAACAGATTTTTAGATGTCGATATAATAGATGTAATAGATGTTGACAGAACAGATTTAATAGATGTTGACAGAACAGATGTAATAGATCTTAACAGAACAGATTTAATAGATGTTGACAGAATAGATTTAATAGATGTTGTCAGAACAGATGTAATACATGTTGCCGGAACAGATTTATAGATGTTGACAGAACAGATGAAATAGATCTTGACTGAACAGATGTAATAGATGTTGTCATAACAGATTTAATAGATTTTGACAGAACAGATTTAATAGATGTTGACAGAACAGATTTAATAGATGATGACAGAATAGATTTAATAGATTTTGGCAGAACAGATTTAATAGATGTTGACAGAACTGATTTAATAGATGTTGGCAGAACAGATTTAACAAATGTTGACAGAACAGATTTATAGATGTTTACAGAACAGATGTAATAGATGTTGACAGAACAGATTTAATAGATGTTGATAGAACATAATTAATAGATGTTGGCAGAACAGATTTATAGATGTTGATATAATAGATGTAATAGATGTTGACAGAACAGATTTAATAGATGTTGATAGAACAGATTTAATAGGTGTTGACAGAACAGATTTAATAGATGTTAACAGATCAGATTTAATAGGTGTTGACAGAACAGATTTAATAGATGTTGACAGAACAGATTTAGCATATGTTTATTGAACCACAGAGATCGGCTAACAAAAAAAAGGCAACAGTTGTAATTATTGAAGCTGGATTGGGGGGGGGGGGGCGGGGGCAAAGACACGAACATAGAAGAGCAGTGCTAAAAGACAGAAACTTAGAAGAAAAGATATAAATGGATAGATAGCTAAAAAATGAACGTGTCCTGGCGAGTGCTTTCCACACAAGTTTATAAAACATTTAGTTGTATATCTTGTACAAGAGGTTGCAGTTAATCCCAGTAGTTTTTGGTTGTTTGTGATATTTTGGCAATGTTACGTCCAGTAGTTAGCCATTGTTTTCCGAACGACCGGCACCCATACCATGTATTAAAACTAATGCAAGGCGGTCTGTTGCCAAATCACCCACAGCTGTGTTTCGAATGCGGTATGCGGGATTACGAATTGCTTTCGTAAGCCCTTTGGAACAGAACCGGCTACACACAGGTTACAGTAAATTACAAATATAGAATAGTAATGTGATCTCTTCAGGAAGCGGCTGAGAACAGTTACTCACAAGCCAGACAGTGAGCTGGGGTAACCAAGAAGCGAAGAATAGTCTGAAAAAGATACATTCAGGATCGTGCCGTACACTATGATACAGAGAGGCTGCCGCCTTAAACGCCACCGTAATGGGGCGGCATAAGGGGGCGACATTGTTAAAAAAAAAACATTTAAGCGTCTATAAAAGAGTAGGCTGTTATACGGGGTTTAGTTAGGTGGGACGGCGTGCAAGGAGAAAGAGACAAATAGCTGATGCACGCGTGAGCACCGTAGCTAGGGAGTTAAGGACGCTCACGTGCTGACGTAGAGGTAAATAGGGGCAGTTACTACCCAGCAGCCTAGCCAGTAAGATGTATATACATTTATAGACGCTGTATTCGTTTTGATATGATTTGAAGACTCGCACAATAAACTGAGTCATTTCTAATCATCGTTTAATCATCATAGTGAGCAGTTGAATGTCAGAGTGATTTGTTTGGTTATGCGTTGTCTTTGCGTGTGTAAACGTGCAGACAAACTGTGTTCGTCGTGCTGATTAGAGAATGAAGTGAAGAGTGAAGTTTCGAAACGCCGTCTGGTTGGAGTGCATGGATAGAACGATGTCAGGTGATGATTGGTAGTAGCGCATAAATATACAGGGTGATTGGTATATTTTAGACTCCGGTGTGAAGGGAGATTGTGTCACTGTATGTGCAAGCATAAAATACATACCCGTGCTGGAAGAAGAAGTGATCGATACACTTAGGGTGCGTTGAGTGAATGTTGAATTGGTGTCTAATTTGTTTTCTTGGAAGTAACAGTATATGCACGTCGGGTTGTCATGATACGAGAATAATGACGAGAACGAGGTCGTCTGTATTGTTGTGAATGTGAAGTACACAGCGAGTGGTCATAGCATATGAGAAGTAGAAGTGAGGTGTGAATATGCGAGAAGTTGCTGCGTAGGGACGCTGATAAAGCATACGGGCGATTTCGTGGAGGACGGAGTGGGTGAGTATGCGAAGGTTGAAAAAGGTAGAGAGTAGATGATTGAAAATTTGAGATGTCTTCTGTTTAGAATGTGTGGTATTGGACATAATTAATGAAAATTCTACGACAGGATGACAAATAGGGAATTAACATTTCAGTTGTTGTTTTAGGAGGCAGATTCCATGTCGTTGGCAGATGTGGGTGTGCGGAGGAATGAGAGAGCACAGAGAAGTTGGCTGCGAAGGGCTGCTGATAAATGAGAAAGTGATTGTCAGCGAGTAAAAGGTATGGGCAGCAGGATTAATGTGCTGGATGATGGGGGTTGGTGAAGAATTGGTTGTATGAGTTGGATCGTGAAGAGAAGAGGTTGAAACTTGAGGGTGGGTAGAGAGGATAATAAAGAAAATTGAGGAGTAAGAGAGAGAGAGAGAGAGAGAGAGAGAGAGAGAGAGAGAGAGAGAGAGAGAGAGAGAGAGAGAGAGAGAGAGAGAGAGAGAGAGAGAGAGAGAGAGGCAGAGGTGAGTAATTCTGAGAAAGTATTATGTAAAGAAGCATGTGAATCGTTAGAAGCATGTTGGAATGTAGGGCTTATTAAGAGCTTGGGGAATTAATAATACGGGAGAATGCAGCGTTTATTGCGTCAGGTGTTCGAAAGCAGTCAACAGTAATGTTACGGAAGAATGTAGAGCTTGAGACGTCGACTGTACAATTAGAAGTAAGACCAATGTGGTACTAGAGACTAATTAAGAGACTGACACTATTAGGTAGAATGATGTGAGAAAATAAATGGCTTGGTCTGTGCTTATACTTGCTGAAGGAGAGGTGATTGTCGACTTCCAGAAAAAGTATGGTCATTTTTGATTAATGACTTTTGTTGGGGGAATAAATATTGTTCTGCGTATGATGAGAATATAATCTGTGGGTAACAGATATATTTTGGGGTTAATGCAGGTTAATATTTGTCCTAGCATTGAGTTGTTTTTATTGTTGTTAGGAGTAGATCATTAGTCCAAAAAAAGAGACTAATGTTGTTTGATTACAATAAGTAGTTGATTTTATTTGAACTTGATTACTATTTCATTATGTATATTTATTTTGAAAAATGTTGGGGATATATGAAATGATGTTTGAAAACCAGGGGGGGGGGGGGGGGGGTGATATTGTTCTATTTTGATTTGTCTTGACTCCAGTTATTCATGAATTGTGGTTTTATTTAGCATTGCTTTGGTTAAATATTAGCATATTACTTTGTTTATTTTCACTTGCAAAAGTTATAATGATCTTGCTTCTTGAGTTGCCTTGACCATGTTTAAAATAGTTTTTCTTTTGGTGTTCAGTTGTGGGAAGCTATAAAACATTAACTGGTCCATATTAAAGAGACTTGGTAATAGGGTCCTTGAGAGTTCTGGATGCAGAGTTACGTTCAGAAAATAGGGGGCAACTTTAAGAAATGATCTTCATGGGGTAGGGAGAAAAACATGGATTGAAGGCCATGCTTTGGATGTGCTGCGCTAGTCAGCATTAATATTATGGGGGAGATTGGTTTAACTCTAAAAGGAGCTGTAGATAACAGCACATATCATAATGGTCAGAGATTAAAAGGGTCAGAGATTAAATTAGATACGTTCATAGAATGCCAGGGATGTTTGAAAGATAGGTTATAATAGAAATACATGGATGTGGGGGTTGAAATAGGAGCTGCATTAGACAGCGTTAATAGAAATACATGGATTGGGGGTTGAAATAGGAGCTGTATTAGACAGCGTTAATAGAAATACATGGATTGAATGCCATGTTGGATGTTGGATTATGGGAGGAGAGTGGTTTAACTCAAAAAGAGGGCGGCTGTGCTTATCAGCAAAAATAAACATATTGGGAATAAATATGTTCAGAGTAAACGAACATGGGCAATAGAAATTGGGGGACGCTGTGGTTACAGTATGAAAGAAGAAGTGGAAATCAGAATATAGAAACACTAAAGCCATGGAAGTTGGGAAAGTGTGTTACAGATAAAAGATAGATACGAATATAGTATAAACAAGGGGGATAGTGCAGTCATATATTGCTGGCTGTTGTTAGCAGCGCAAATAATACAGGTTGGAGCGTAGAATCATATTTTTTAAATTCTTAGTGTAGAAGGGTGGAGTTTTAGACGTAACTTTTGACAAGAGCATTTATTATTAACAAAAATGAAGATTAGCAGATTATATGATTTAGGTTTTTGAAAACTTTATTTTATAAAGTTTTGAGACTGCATGGGAGGATAAATGTGATAAATGTGACTACTTCTTATTCTTCGGTGCGCACCAACCACTTTCCTGTCTATCCTGTGTTGTTGATGTTAGTGAGAGTATGATAAGTTGTAGAAATACATAAGAATCTTCAATTTTTGTTAACCATAATTTTGATCGACATTTTATCAATGAAATGAAGCGAGTTGCTTTGCGAAGGGTATTATAAGATGAGCTTTTGTGATATAGACTTACGATATATGTGGATATTATAACGAAGAAGAAGTATAGAGTATGGTCGTGGCGGCTGGCTATAAGATAAACTGTGGAGATAGAGAGAGGTGTAATGAATAAGAGTTCCAGGGTAGAGTAGACGTATATGAAGTGTGTAGTTGGGAGTTGAGATAGGTTCAGATTGTTTGGTACAAGATGTGTAAGCGGCTTGCTTATGATTTTACAGAAACGAAGAGGAAGTAATTGTGTGGGATTATTTGATTTGGTTAGGTGTCTTGTGGGTCATAGATTTGGGGAAAAGTTGTGGAATGAAGACTTTTCGGGGAAAAGTCTTGTTAGGGTAGAAAGGTAATATAACAGAGTAGGCTGTTATACGAGGTTTAGTTAGGTGGCACAGCGTGCAAGGGGAAAGAGACAAATAGCTGATGCACGCGTGAGCACCGTAGCTAGGGAGTTAATGACGCTCACGTGCTGACGTAGAGGTAAATAGGGGGCAGTTACTACCCAGCAGCCAAGCCAGTAAGATGTATATACATTTATAGACGCTGTATTCGTTTGTTATGATTTTAAGACTCGCACAATAAACTGAGTCATTTCTAATCATCGTTGGCTTCCTCTATTCAGTTGCATGCAGTTGCTTTTGAGTCCTGGCGCTCTGTTAAACGTCGGTACTTCGTAAACTTGCCTCGTACTGAGAAAACCTACCGCGTGGCCCTGGATACATTTGGCATTGAACAAAATAAATTTAACCAGAATGCAAACACAACAAATAATATGTCTTTATTCAGATTATAAACAAGAGGCTCAAACTGTGAAGAACGATTAATTTAAAACAAAATAAGAGTTGTTAATAAATAGTACACATTTATTAACATTATGTTCTCAAAGGAAATGTTAAGATGCTAAAATATATCAAATCAACATTTCGGACATCGAGTAAATAAATAAAGCATGTTGCATATCCTTTGCAAGATCAGCCCCAACATCTGAGTGATTTATTGAGCAATTTTTTTGAGAATTGGTAGTGGTTCTCTCCGTGTCGGTAATTTAGGGGTATGTGAGCCGGTCGCTCAGAAAGCAATGGCAAATTACTGAGCGTAATCTTGCCAAGAAATCAACAATAAGATGAAAGATGGTGATGTTGAATGTGATGTCCTGTAAAGGATATGTGAACAAAATATAAAAAAAAGTTACCCATTAAACTATTGAACGCAAAAACTTGCCAAGACATCAACAGCAGCTGAAAAATGCTGGTCATGACTGCAATGTCCTGTAAAGGATATGCGAAAAAAAATTGACCCATTGCTTCCTGAACGAGAAGTCAATGTTGAAGTAAAACTGACTTTTGTAGTAAATGAATCTGTAACCCGGACATCAGCGCACCGGAAATGTAAGCGCACAAGCATTAAACCCTGCAGTCACGTCGGGCTCTACCAAGTAAAAATAATTTCGTTGCATATCCTTTACAGGACGTATCAGTCAACGCCAGCATTGTTTAGCTGTTTGTGATTCATGGGAAATTTTTACGTTCAGTAGTTTGCCAACTACTTGTGAACCAGAAATTGAAGAACATGCATTTGAAGAAGTCCTATATGTAATCACACGACTTAACAACTATAAGGCAACTGGGGCTGATGGAATTGCTGCAGAATTTATAAAGGCAGGTGGCCACGCATTACATCTAAAGCTATACGAACTAATAATAAAAATCTGGAGGACAGAAGAATTACCCCATGATTGGAAAGAGTCATAATTGATACCTATCTTTAAGAAAGGAGACAAGTTCCAATGTGAAAATTATAGAGGAATATCACTACTGTCCAAAAACTATAAGATACTATCCGCAGTATTACTAAATAGACTAAAACCATATTCAGAAGACATATTAGGTGACTACCAGGCGGGTTTTAGACAAAACAGATCAACAATAGATCAGATATTTATCTTACGACAAATAGCCGAGAACAATTGGGAACATAAAAGAGATCTGTATAACATTTTTGTGGATTTTATAAAGGCTTATGATAGTATCCATAGGTATAGTCTATGGAATGCTATGCAGGAATTTGGAATACCAAGGAAGTTAATCAACATGACCAGACTATGCATGGAAGATACTTATAATATAGTAACATATAAAGGCAGGAAATCATACCCTTTCCAAATAACATCTGGCTTGAAACAGGGTGATGCACTAACGCCGCTACTCTTCAATCTGGCTCTAGAGAAAGTTGTAAGGAGGGTAAAGGAGGAATGTGATATTGGAGGAACATCAAAGCTGCTTGGTTATGCAGATGATACAGATATTATAGGGGAAAATGAACAAAAGACATTAGAAATATTGACTAACTTAAAGGAAAAAGCCCAAAAAGATGGGGCCGGTTATCAACCAAGATAAGACAGAATATATGGTAATTTCAAGAGAAGGAATGGCTAAAAACTCTGGCCATAATATGACCATTAAAAGAACAGAAACATACAAATACCTGGGTACAATCTTCAACTGCTCCAACATCATAAGGGAAGAAATACAAACTAGAATCAATTCTGGAAATAAGATATACTATGCACTACAACATCTACTAAAATCAAATGCGCTGTCTCGTAACACCAAAATCACAATATACAAAACACTGATCAGACCAGTTGTGCTGTATGGCTCTGAAACCTGGAGTACAACGAAAGGAGACGAAGCCTTGTTACAAACCGTTGAGAACAAAGTTTTAAGACGCATCTTTGGACCCATTAGGGATACACAAAGTGGAGAGTGGAAAAGAAGAAGTAACAAAGGCATTTATGATATGTTTAAGTCCCCGTTAATCACTGGTATCATGAAGGCTAATAGACTACAATGGCTGGGGCATATAAAAAGAATGGAAGATAATAGGGAAACAAAACTCGCTTAGACTCAGGAAATAAATGACCGTAGACCCCGAGGTAGACCAAGAAGGCGGTGGAGAGATAATACATATACAGACCTACAAGCACTTGGAATCAACGACTGGCAAGAGAAGGTCAACCAGAGAGACGAATGGAGACGTATTGTATCTGCAGCAAAGAACCTCAATGGCTCGAAATGCTGAAGAAGGAGAAGAAGAAGTAGTTTGCCAAGAGATGCGCAACAACAATAAAGTATCTGAAACAAACCTGACAAACCCTTGGCACCAGAAAACATAGAGTGCCAACTGCTTCTGTGGGCTTATAAACTCTCAGTCAACAAGCTGCACCAGCAAAGACATTAAGTTTTAAGAAACCTACGCCTAAGCTAAACTGCAGGTTCTAAGATACACCAACACAAAAATAAACACTCAGCTTAGAGCACTGCTGACTAGTGAAAAAGTAAAAGTAATTCCTGACAAGGATGGCAGAGATAGCATTATAAAACAACTTTCATGGCACATACAGTGTGTATTGTTAATGACTGTGCAGTGGTTGAAAATTTTGCAAGTCCAAATTTTGTATTTACCTATTATGTTACATGAACTTTACAGAGGGTAAATACAAAACTTGGACCGGCAATATTTTCAAACACTGCACAGTCATTAACAATATACCCTATACATTGTTTTAGACATATTCAGTGCTGAAGGATAATATATCGCCGAATGTGAATTCGTATTTAGAAAGAAGGACGATACGTCACCATACTAGTGTCATTATGTCGTTTGTTGTATGTCGTGGCATCTTTCACAATTTCAATCCTGAGTAAACTGAAATTGTCATTATAATACATGTTCATTTGATTGGGTACTATGTTTGGTCCATACCTATGCTTTTTGTTTGGCACTGAATCAGTTACACTAGCCCATATAAAAAAAGTAATCAGTGTATCCTATGTTCTGCTGCGTCAATGTCACAAGATAGCCGGTAGGCTGGCCTCACGTCTTTTATAGGACGGGGAATCACCGCGCTATTGTTAGGCGTAGATTTCCCCGTCTCTTGGAGTCATTCTATCGTCATCTTTGATGGGTCTGAAATTTAGATATGGCGAGATCTCGACAGCCATGAATCCGTCCCAATCAATATCATCTTATCTCACATCTTTCGTTTATAATGCATACAGAGACAAATCAACAAAAAAAATAATAATAATAAAAAAATAAAAATAAAAATTGGAAACATCAATCTTTCATATTTCTATCTAATCTCATCTCATCTCGTCTTGTTCCTCTTGTATCTTCGAGATGACGCATAATCAGCGGGAGAGCACCCGTTTATGGGCTTCTTATATATTGACGTTACCATGGACTCTGTTATTTTTTACATAGTCGGCCTCTTCTTCCCGCTCTGTCTTTATATACAAGTACCAAATGTTGCTATCAATGCAGCAAAACGCATCAATATAATAGCAAGGCAGTAGTAACATATGCCAATAGACACAATCACCCAAGGAAATACGTTTAACAGTAGTCAAATCACCAGTCAAATGTACCAAGTCTTCTCTGTCTAATCAGACCCACATCATACTTGTTTTATTCTGCATACACCTCTTGTTCTCACCATTGCCCAGTATCATCTGATAAGTGCTACAGACAGCACGGACTGAAACCCAGCTTATCATTCCACCATCCACACACCCAACTTCTTACCGACATCATCCTTGTTTTGTTTTGTTATTTTTTTTCCCCGCATACACCTCTTGCTCTCAAAACTGCCCAGTATCATCCAATAGGTACTACAGACAGCACGGACTGAAAGCCAGCTTATAATCCCACCATCAACACAACAAACTTCTTACCACATCTAACACACAAACAAAACCCTCCAGACACACTGACAGGTATCAGTCACTCTATTCATCACCTAAACTCACACAACAGCTATATTCTCTTCCACCCACGCTAAATACTTACCAAAGAAATTATAGCATAACCACACTTTCTCTAAATATAATATGAGTTAATTTATCTCAAATAATTGTTCATCTACTTTCATAACATAGTGATGTCCACTGATCATTCAGTACGTTAATACTGCCATTATTAAACATTATACAGATATTATTTTAAATTGACAAGACACCACTAACAATGTATGGTGATGTCTACAGATTACTGTAATAAGACTTTTTTCGTGATGGCCTACTTTAGTTGCAGTTTTAATTGAATAAGTAATCTCTTCTGCATAGTAAAATAATAATACAGAGACTTGAAATAAATGCCCTGCTCTATTTCCCATCCTACATACACACTGCATTAGCTACCTTTATACATTTATTATAATATGCATGCAGTCACAATAGTCACTATTTTATACGACCGAGATCAAATCAACCTATCCAATATATTATGTATGTAAAATCATTTACATCACACTTTCGTCGACTCTACATCTCTGTTTCAGTATAGTGTGCATTTGCAATCAAGCCATTTGCATTCTTTGTTCCATATTCTAACGTATCTTATATTCAATATTACAGACACCACATGATACAACAGGAACAGTTCAGAATTCCGGTCCCCAACATGGCGGATAGGCATTGAACCGTTAAGGCCTCTGGAGTGTTTATGCTTCTGGCTACGGTTTGCATTCGCATTTTCCTCATGTTGGTACATGGTTCCGTCGCCCTGCTTCTGGGTGAGTGCGTGGCGCAACACTGTGAGCTGTGAAAGTCGTGTGGAATGTGTATACATCTGTCCGCTGTTGTTTGTACAATAAACTGCATGTTCGGAACAATGGCGGCCGACTGTCGCTGAATTGACTGGTTTGTCTTTTTCGGTTCACGATTGCATTTTTCAGGAGACACATGGGAGTAGTCGCTGGAGCTACGGAATTCGTGCTTTGTGTGGCGCTTTCGGCTGGTCGCCCTGCGGAAAGAGACCGAGTCATGTGGGATAAAATCAAGGTCAATGAAGTCTTTCTGTTGACTATCGATTCCATCCACGATGAACAGTATTTTTTTGTGGATGACTTTTGTGTTGGCATTCTGGCGGCGGCATTATGCACAGTGTACCTGTGCGGGCTGTTGGATTGCCGAGACTCCTGTCTGTTCCACTTTTCACATTGGGCAGTGCGGAGCATTATGTGTGATCTTCACTGGCACTGGAACGGAGCATAATAGGGACGACCCGTTGCCGTTAAGTTGGAACCGCGACTAACTAACTAACTAACTAACTAACTAACTAACTAACTAACACGATACAACAGTAGAAAATATAATTAAGAAACATTTTTTTTTTTTGCATATCCTTTACAGGACATCGCTGTCAACACCAGCATCTTTCAGCTGTATGTTGATTTCTTGGCAAGATTACGCTCAGTAGTTTGCCATTGCTTTCTGAGCGGCCGGCTCACATACCCCGTAAGTTACCGATGCGATTCGAACCACTGCTGATTCTCACCGTCATCACGTCACCGACGAGAGTATGCGAGATTACGGAGAAAAGTCATAACCTCTAAGCCACAAAGCCGGCAATTAACAAACTATACAGATCAAAAGTAGTAATGTGTAAATTCTCTTCAACAATAAATATCAAACGAACACATGGGGTGAATGATATGAAGAATTTCTGAAAATATTTTCCCTAATTGATCTCCAGCTCGGGCCGGAGGGAGAATTGTGAAGGAGGACTCTGGTGCTTTCACTGAAACCACAAGTAGCCTGACCATGGAAGTCATGGCAGTAAGTAAAGCAATAACATGGCTCGAGACACAGACATTCACTAGGGCTTGTTTCCTTAGCGACTCAATGAACATGATCAAGAGGATAGAGGAGGGGTCGATCCGAAGAGAATGGTTGCTGCCTCTGGAGCGGTCTCGGCTAGCAAAGATTAGTTTCATCTTCGTGCCAGGGCATACGGGAGTACAAGGAAATGAGCGGGCTGACAAGCTCGCAGGTGAGGCTACTGTGGAGGGCGGACACGCCATGGACCAGGCCGACATTCTGAATGCTCTACGAGAAGTAAGACTTTTGCGTGAACCAAGTGATGACTGTGAATCCACAATCATGGCCAGACTGCGAGAACAGCAAATTAAAAGAGGGGTGGCCAAACAAGAACACTACGCAGGAAGCCAAAGAAGATTGATAAACCTACACAGAACTGGCGTCGTTAGCCGCTACACGTTGCGGGATTTGCTGAGGAGGGGATCCGAGCACTTATGGACTGAATGGTTCGATGTGCAATGAGGATGATCTGTCGACTAACTAACTAACTAACTAACTGATCTCCACAATATCCAGCCTGCAGAAATTGGGCTGGATATCAACTGTGAAGAAACGTGTATAATAGAAATAAGTGAAGTTAACCGACTTTTGGCGGATTTGAAAGCTGGTGATCCATATGGTACGAGGTATATCTGCAGATGTGAGTAAAACGAATGTAAACACATCAACTGAATTATTGAGGAGATTATTTAGCAGCTTCCGAATACAGTAAACCAAAGAAATATCAGCATATGGGATATGCGTAGTGCGTTGACGACAACTTAAAGCAAGACAAGAATATGTAAATGAAACTTTCGTATTGGCAAAGTATGTTTTCCAAACGGAATTACATATCACATGGTTGAAACTGAATAACAATCAATATGCTACTCAAATATAAACGTAACGTGTAATGAAATTTCACAGATAATACAGGATATTTGTAAAGTCTCACTATACTTTGTATGCAGAACACATTTGAAAAAAAAAATTAATACGTAACGTTATTAAAAATATGCTCCTTAGTCCACCGGTAAGAAATATGCATCCAATGGCTGTCGTCTGCTGGGGTAATTATTTGTACTCCAAACTGAATGGTGTTCTCAACGGAAGAAAGAATTTGTTGTTGTTGTTGTGGTAATTGTGTTCTACATAGAAAGTGTAGTGAGACTTTACAAACACCCGGTATGATATAAATACACACATTTCTAAACCATATATGCTGCAAGGCAGTTTAACATGTTGTTTAAAGCTAATAGTATAGTCGTTCACCATACAAATCAAGTATAGTTAATGTATAGTATATATATATATATATATATATATATATATATATATATATATATATATGTATGTATGTATGTATGTATGTATGTATGTATGTATGTAT
>JACEFZ010007781.1:512500-515000 GCA_014155875.1 Cepaea nemoralis
CGGTGAATCTAAGACAAAATGATCATCTCTCCCCCTCCCCACGTAGAAAAAAAAGGTTTAAAACAAATGTTGCAAACATACCTGCCAGAGTTACACCGATCGTCTGGAGAGTGCTTGGCCACACCTCAACGTACTGCTCGAAGTAGACAAAAGCGGGATGGAAAGCAAAGACGTCTGCAGAGGAGGCATCTGCGACTTCTCGCATGTGTGTCATGAGTTCAGCCTGGATGTTGGAATCAATGACCTGTTGGGTGTGTGGACATCAGGGTGGTATTAGTCTCGTCATTTCTGATTTAACTGATTGATTGAATGTTAGATAACATCACGTTGGTATTAGTCATTTCTGATTTAAATGATTGATGGAATACTAGATGACATAACGGTTGTATTAGTCACGTCATGTGTGATTTAAATGATTGATTGAATGTCAAATGACAAAACGGTGGTGTTAGTCACGTCATTTCTGATTTAAATGAATGATGGAATGCTAGATGACGTCACGGTGATATTAGTCTCGTCGGGTATGATTTAAATGATTGATTGAATAGAATGTGATATCACGGTGGTATTAGTCATGTCATTTCTGATTTAAATGATTGATTGAATACAAGGCGACATCACAATGGTATTAGTCACGACATGTCTGATTTAAATGAGTGATTGAATACAAGGTGACATCACGGTGATATTAGCCACGTCATTTCTGGTTTAAATGATTGATTGAATACAATGTGACATTACGATGGTATTAGTCACAACATTTCTGATTTAAATGATTGATTGAAAACATAGCCATATCACAGAGACAGGCCTGTCATTTACGACATAAATGGTTCCATGAATAGAAGGTGACATCACGGTGGTATTGGTCAAGTAATGTCTGATTCAAAAGATTGACTGAATAATAGGTGACATCACTGTGGTATTAGTCACTTCATTTCTGATTTAAATGATTAATTGAACACAACGTGATATTACAGTGGTACTTGTGACATTTCTTATTTAAATGGTTGATTGAACGCAAGGTGGCATCGCGGTGATGGTCGTGTCATGTCTTTTGTAAAAGATTGAATGAATTTAAGGTGACATCACGGTGTTAGTTGTATGAATTCTTATTTAAATGATTGAATACACGGTGACATTACGGTTATAGTCGTGTCATTTATTATTTAAACGATTTAGTTAATACAGGGTGTTCTCAAAAAATGTATACAAATTATTACAGCCATAATTGATGAAGTCTCTGGTTTAGAGATAACCAGTCTGATGTTTGGGAATGTCCTGAGTGCAGTGATGTCGTTTCTTGACCCAATTCAGCTCAACTACAACATGAGCATAACAACATATTTATTTACAAGAACTAATGGTAAACATATGGTAAACATATTTATTTACAAGAGCTATATACCTTGCGTGTGTAGGCGTGGCATCTAGATGCCAGGATGGATGTGTTGTCGGCACTAAACACAATGTCATTGTAGAACCGCGGCTGGTGGTTAGTGAGAAACTCATGCAGACCAGAGAAAAAGGCGTCTTTACTGCTGGTGTTGTACATGGGCGTCTTCGCCAGAGTGGTGAGCCAGCAGCTGTCCACCAGAGGATCTATTAGTGGATCCTTACGGGCTGTTTCCATCAGATCCATCACATCCTGCGAGGGGGGAATGTAACAATGAACATTATGTAGCGCCCCATAAGAATGAGCATGTATGTTTGTGTCTGTCTGTGTTTAGAGCAAGGTTATGCATTGTTCACGGACGCGGAAAAAAACAACATCTGGTGTTAATTTGTAGATATAGAGGAATAAGAAGAAGAACTATACGTGAATAGTGTTGTAAATTAAAGATAGTTGTGTGACCTTTGTTTTACAGGACGTCGCTAGCACTCACAATATTTACTGTCTTTCTGTGATTTTCTAGTTAGTAGTTTGCCATTGCTGTCTGAACGTTTGACGATAAAACCATCCTGAAAATAAGCGCAAATTAAACTGCTCCAAAATAGTCTGCGGTTGACTTCAAGCCCGGTATGTCGTAGTGAATGACGAGATCTGCCATGAAACTCTTGTATGGCTGCCCTCATGTCATCATCTGCCTAGTGTCCTGATCGTTAAACCATAATGTTCGCTTGTATTCATACCGCTTCAATAATATTCTTTACAACCCCAGACCGTTGACTGTGTAAATTGCACGGCCAGATGATGATGATGGTGATGATGATGATGATGATGATGATGATGGTGATGGTGATGGAGGTGGTGATGATGATGGTGATGGTGATGATGATGGTGATTGTGATGATGATGGTGATGATGATGATGTTAATGATGATGATTGTGAGAGATGATGATGCTGATAAATGAGTGGTGGTGGTGATGATGCTGGTGATATTGATGATAGTGGGGGTGGTGATGATGGTGGTGGTGCTGGTGATGATGGTGGTGGTGGTGTGATGGTGATGACGGTAGCGGTGGTGATGATGATGCTAATGATATTGATGATTGTGA